>JASAMZ010007425.1:0-142570 GCA_030248115.1 Linhomoeus sp. GSCO2_2 | reverse complement strand
CATTGTTGGGCATTTCTGGATCTCTCCCCTAGTGTATTGTGTTCTTTTGTTCCTCGTCTCGCTATGTACCCGCGTCTTCCCCGCATTCCTTTTGATTTCGGTTGGTTGTTCGCATTACGCGTATACCGTACACCCGTGTGGCTCCTTTGGTTCATTTCGAGTGACCAGTGACCCGTTTAGCAGTTTTCGCCGCGTCTGCGCATCAAAGGCCGTGCTGTGATTGGTGTGCAGGCGGGAGTTTAGAGCAGTGTGGGTTTTGGGTTTGCTTTTGAATTTTGAAGTGCGTGAACTGAAGTGTTTCGTTCGCCGTGCGCCTACGACTAAACCGCACACTGGGAAGCGGCGGATGTGCAGTAGCGGACTGAATTTGCCTCTCGACAGCGAGTTTCGTCCGACGATATTGCCAAGTCGCCACTTTCACAGCGCCCGAGAAGGGAAGAGCGAGAGGGCTATCACGGGCTCACGTCTGTATCTTTCGTAGTTTTCCTGCCAGAAGACCCCCGTTGAGTGTAATCTCTCGTAGCCACTGGTCCCTGGGCGTAATAGTCCCACACCATGGCGTATTGTGAGAGTCTCACCACGCGGTGTTGTTGAGGCTTCACTTCCGGACGATTGGCCGATCCGACTACCCGGCGAAGAAGGTCACGGCGGGGTGGCCAACTCGGCGTCGACCGGAGCGGTGAAAGGAGCAACGCCGTCGGAAAGAAGCGGGCATCGACAGGGCAGCAAGTGGGACTTCCAAGGAGACGCCGGATCAGAAGGTACTTGAGCTCTTACTCATGGAGGAAGCGACCACGCGTCTTCGAGGCTCCGAGACGTTACGCGAAGGTACGATAGGCGCCTCGTCGCTGCGGGATAGGGCGAAGAAGAGTAGGAGTGAGGAAGCAGCTGTGCACGTCCGCGCAACGGCCAGCGAAGAGAAAGGTGGTAGGCAGGAGAAGCGTCAGTGTAGGGGGGGTAGGGAGCAGGCCCAGGAAAGCGCCCAGGCGAGAGGGACAGTCGCACTTGAGTCATGGGAGGCAACAGCGGCCGGGGAAAAGGAGGAAGGCAGGTCTGCGACGCACGGACGGAGGACCCGCTTTAGTGAGCCGAACGGTCGCCCCATTGTCGAGAACTCCACCGGAGGCGCCGTAGACGTTCGCAGTAGGCGGCGAGTCCCCGACTATAAGCGCAAGGTAGAAGGCCGACCGACTCACCCCGAGTACAGCGAGGTTCACCGGACTCTCTGCCGTCCACACAAGCCGACGCTGCCTAGGCTGTCACCCGCTCCCAAGTCGTCGCGCCGTTGGTATACGGTGGCTAACCCATCAGTGAATCTGCCCTCGTGTGTGCGTCGTCTGTGTCGTCAGAAGTTCGTCTCAATGTTCGTCTGGGTGCAGATCTCCCTTTTCTACGCGACAGGATTTGTGCTTACAAGTGGTTTTGCCGGGATTCCTCCTTTCAATCCATTTGTTCCCCCACCAATGCCTTCACCCTCCTCTCGCCGAGGTCAGCAGCTGAATATGACAATACAAGCGCCGCAGACATTGACTCAGATGAGACAGCCTCATAGAACGGCTAGGGCCGAGAGACTGCGTAACATCTGTCAATACGAGACAACGCCTGACAGAGACGAGCCAGAAGTTAGAGACACAATTCGAGTGTTAGGTGATCACACCGCACTTAAGGAGTTGGTCGCCAAATTCACCCATCGAATTGGAACTGGAGAACGCAGCCGCTGATGTCGGATCAGAACGTGGGCAGGTTGCGGAACAAGTTTTGGGGGCGTTGTCAGATGCCACACTCCTGTTCTCACTGGCCCCGGTTCAGAACAGATACTCGCGCATTTCCGGAGTCCGATTACGGTTCTTATAGAGTGTTCTGATTCGCTCATGTCGCCTGTAGGGGTAGTGTGTGATTGTGGATAGCGCCTATGTCCTGGGTACATGCGCTTCGTCATCTGTCCTGGGAACAGATTGGACGTGTTTCTCCCTTGTCCTGGGTACAAGGTTGAGCGTTTGAGGTGCTTGAAGGCTTACTTGTGCTTGCGAGCATTAGTCTGAGAACGGTCGCTTTCTTCTTGAAGGAGGGGAGAGAGTGAAGTGACAAGCACTTTGAGCTGATGGGCTTGAGAGCTGAGAACGCGATGTCGCGCGATGCACGCTTGGTTGTATCGAGGTGATGGGCGGAGTTCGATTCGCTCGTCCTTTGATCCCTGAAAGTGGGCGTCGCGTTTGTGTCTAATATTTCTCGTGTGGGGTTTAAGGTTTCGTCGGCTGGTCGGTCAAGCGGTTTCGTTCAAGTTCGATCAGGACGTCTGGTCGCTCAAGTTCGCCCAGTTCTACGCGTTCGAGGAAATCAGTGATCGTGATCAGTGATACATGATCGTAGGTTCTAAGCATTAGCGTCACGGCTCATTTGTTTGAATGGGGCGTGTAAGCATGGCACCATTAGGGATGCCATGCATATCTAAGATTCCAGTATCTCGGTATAAGTAGTCTGCCGTTTGTTAGCCAGTTAGCTTATTCTTAGCTGTGGTCAAGAATAAACACCCATTCGGACTACTGCTTGGAACAGCGCCTATCCGTGAGTCTCTTGACTGTTCTTATACTTGATAGAGCTTACTGGGGTCCGACACGTGTAGGGGTTGATGCATGGCACATTAGTCTACGGCCTGAGCCCGCATTAATCCTAGTGGTGTAGTTGGGAAGTCTATCGCGTACCAAACGCGTCCCGGGCTTGGCCGTCAACGGGCCTGAATACAGGGGCACAGTGTCAAATGACTTGAGATCTAAGTTTAATGCCCTGCACTGCACTGAATTTGATGATTGTATTGTATCCTTCATGCTCTGCAGATTGCCCATGTGCTATTGACCATAGACATTCTCCTACGGGCTTAAGGCTCTAGTCGCATCACTGAGCCACAAGCCACTCTTCTCTGTTTTCTGTATTGCGTCTGGCTGGCTGGCTAGTGGCTACTGTTGCTACTGTCAGATGACGGATCAGACGCAGCTGTCACGTAGTCGCAGTCTTGCCACTCGTGCAACAGTTCTGTCGTCCTCGTCACGCCTTAGCAGAGGGCGGGCGCCCGAAGCAGAAGGGTTGTCGACATCTCGGCGGGGCCATGTCTGGCTGTTACTTCGCTCGCGCCTCGCAAGGATCTTCGCGTTCTTTTCGTATCGCGCTAAGTTCTATATTTTAACCACAGCGTCAAGCCCACTATACCTCCAGAACTCCTCAGGAAAAGGGGAGGAGTGCCCGCGGGACTTTGCTCCCTCTACTAGTCTGCTCGCCACAAGGCCCCATCATGACCAGTATGCATGCGAGTGGAAGACTCAATTGAAGTGTATGCAGCGTGGTTTACGACGTCGAGAGCTCTGGATGGGTAAATGCGAGAGTGGGCGCAAAGTGTTCTCGAGCCAGCGGCTAGGCGGCAACGGCGGAACGAACGACAGAAAGTGCACAGCGACGATGCGCGTGAGTGGAGAAATGTGGAACGAGATCACGGAATCACGAGAATCACTGGCATCGCTTCTACTTCTTCCCCTTCTCCTTGTCCGTCGGCGACGGCGCCAGTCAGGTAGAGTCGGATTTCGAGTCGGAAGACGACTGCGACTGCGAGTTGGAGATCGATTCCGAGTCCTCCGTCTCCTCATCGTCGTCTTCGGTGCTGTCGTCGGTGTCGCTGTCGTCCGACGATTCCGACTTCTTGCTCTTGTCTTCCTCTTCCGCTGCCTGCTCTCCGTCGGCCGCTTCTGTCGCCGCCGCCGCTTCTTCGGCAGCCTGGGCGGCCATTTCTTTCTCCTCTTCCTCTTTCTTCTTCTGCTCGGCTTCCTCTTCCAGCTTCTTCGCTTCCTCCTCCTGCTTCTGCTTCTTCTTCTTCTTCATGCGAAGGCAAATGAAGACGGCAACGACGACGAGGACCACTAGCAGCAGGAGGACGCCCCAGAAGATGAAGCAGAGCTTTGAGCTGCAGCCGCATATTGCCAGCTTTTTGAAGAAGCCGCAGTCCTCGGCTGTAGTAGTGCTTGTTTGAGCTGTTGGGCTGGAGTCGGTGACGACGGTGTAGTTGCCGCCACTCCCACTAGTCGACTTGTTTTGCGCAGCGCCAGTAGTGGTCGTCTGCGTCTGCAGGACGGTATAGCTTCTGGGTGGTTGGCTCTCGACGGTCGTTGACTCCGTCGCCGGTGGGGAATGGGTCTCGCCTTCGGAGTCGCTAGCGGCACTGGAGCTGTCGGGAGCATCCTCTTCGTCTCGGCTGGTTGTCGAATCGCTTTGTCTGTCGTCCGTGGTGGTCGCCTGCTGAACTGAAGAACTCTTGGGCGGTTGGCTCTCGGCTGTCGGTGCCCCTGTCGCTGGTGAGGAGCCGGTCGGCGAAGCTGGCTTAGTGGGAGTGGTGGTCGAGGTGGTAGTTGTCGAGGTGGTGGTGGTAGTGGTGGTGGTCGTGGTAGTGGTCGTCGTGGTGGTAGTAGTGGTGGTGGTCGTGGTCGTTGTTGTGGTGGTCGTCGTCGTTGTGGTCGTCGTCGTTGTTGTGGTAGTAGTCGTCGTGGTTATGGCATATTTGAAGTAGGTCTTCACTTTGGTTTCCAGGGTCTCGTTGTTGCAGAGGATGCCAGAATTGCAGCAGCAGACGGCCTTCTTTGCTTGGGTGGGGTTGTCTTTGTCGTCCAGTCTGCACGGTTGGTGGTTTGTCGCGAGCGTTTTGCAGTCGTGCCAGTCGGCAGAATTCTTCTCGTTCTCGTCCCAGCACAGGCGACGCAGGCGATGGAATGGGTCGGAGGCTCCTTTGTTATACTCGACGAGGCAGTGGCCGGAGGCGCAGACATGGGGGAAGCCCTTCTTGTTGGTTTCCTTGACCTGGGCGTCCTTGGTATAGTCGTGGCAGAAGACGCGCGTCTCATCCCCCTTTGCATCTGCAACAGCCTTTTTGAACTTGTCAAGCGTCTTGTTCCAGCTGTCTTCTGTGCACTCGTCGAATAGTGAGGGGGCGCAGATTCTGTAGACACCGCTGGAATGGCGCTTGTTGGTCGATTTGCCTACACTGCAGTCATCCTCGTCTGTCTCGACGCAGACGTCGGGCTTGATCTTTGTTTTGTCCTGGACTATCTGGAATTTGTAACCGCAGTGGTCTTGATGGTCTAGGCATTCCGCCTTTTCTCCCTCCCAGTTGTAGCAGCTGTTTCCCGTCGTCCTCTTCAGTCTGGCGAGTGGGCGGTCGGCGACGCCTTCGTCGGCTTCTGTTGCTCGCCGCCTGGCCGGCCACTGCTCGAGCCAGACGCTGGGCCGGTTGCAGGGCGCCTTCCCTTCCTTCTCTGTCTTCGCCTTCAGAATGCTGCTTCTCTTGGGCGGGTTGCCGCAACACCAGACGATCGCCTTTGAATCCCCTGCCGCCGTCTTGTTTCCACGGTAGAAGCGGCGTTCTAAATGAAAACGCGACATTGTCTCGGCTACGTATGTACATAGGACATTCGCGAAAGCCGGTGTCCGCCGAAGGGACCGACCCGTCAGTCGGCGTCGTTCAGCGGTCGGCGTCGGCAACGATCGTCGGCTCGTCCTCTTCCACGGGGCGTCGATGGTGTTGAAGCGCCGTTGGCAGGCCCCCGTCAGGTCGCAGTCGAATTTTCCGACGCCGCCGCTTCCATTCCACTTGTCGGCTTGGCTTTCTTGGACGACAACGACGCAGTGGCGACCGCCCCGCTTGGGGCACTGTCGCGTCGGCAGATCTGCTGGCCGCCCTTTTCTTCTTCTTCCGTCGGCGTCCTCGAGCGACAGTCGGCCGACGTGGCAGCGCGTCGCCTCTTCGCCCATTTCTTCCTCTGGTCGGCGCTCTTCCACGATCGGCTTGCTGTTCTCCGGTCGAAGGAGCGTCGTCGCCGGCTCTTGCCGCTGGTCGCTTGTCTGCTGCGGCAGCGCCACGCCGACGACGGCCACTGCGGCGACGCTGACGACGGTGGCGGCGATGAGGGACACTGACGGCGTCTTCATCCTCTTATCTGGCTCTTCTTCCTTCTTCTTGGCTTCTTGCTTCTAGTTCTATAGCTTACTTTCTACAGTTTATTGCTACTAGCAGAATTTTACGCGAAATCAGCCCCAAGTACAGGATGTTTTGTAGGATTAAATTGGAATTCTGCCTGCGCAGCCTGCATACCTCACTTAGTTTCGAACTGCAATTTGAACTTTCAAATAAAATGGGACGAGATTCAAATTCAAACGCTGGTATTCTACATAATTACGATGTTGGTTTGCGTGCGGAATGCTGTCGCATTGAGCGTGATCAATGCTACCGTAATCGAATTTGAACTTGTCGTTGCGAGACTCCGCTTATGACACGCTAAGCTGCTTATTCGGGCCGATCGTGATTTGGTTTGTTGTTGATCTCGGGACGACTTTCATTGCGGCCGCCAGGCACGCATGTTGCACGCTGCGCAGTGCGCGCCGTGGGATGCGCCAGAACTTTCGTATATGCGCGCTTTCGATGCATACGATTGCTCGTTCGGAACACAATCCTCGCCTCAACCCACTCCCACGTTTTAGCCAGAAAGGAAACAAAACAGTTGTCTACCCACAACAGCCTGTAATCCTACTCAAACAAGAACCAACGCTCCGCATCACTGAGCCACAAGTCAGTCTTTCGCTGTTGTCTATATCGACGCTCTAATCAGCTACCGTAATCCTACTCTAAAACTAGGTGCTACGCCTAATGCAATCGACGTGTCATCCTCTCTTCTTTTCCTTCTCTCAGACGCCGAAGCGGACGCGGCAGTCCTTGAGCGCGTCGTTGAAGCCCTGGCACATGGAGACGTCCGTCTGGTTTTGCGTGCTGCAATGGCATTCACTTTCAATCGAGTATAAATTGGTCATCTGTGAACCGATCGAGGAGAAACTTGTCCAAAACCAAGAACCGGAACTACTGCTGGCTGTGTCAAAATCTGAGTCTAATGGCGCACGCGCAGCGTATACGGTGACCGCTTCAGGCCTATCTGTGACCCACTGGACGCAAGCGCAGACGCGCTGAAGGAAACGATTGCAAAGGCGCTACGCTCCCGACTATTCGCTCAAACTTCACTACAACCTGCGCAAAAGCATAATTTCCCGTCTCTCGGCCACAAGTAGGCACCAAACAACAAGCTCTGTCACATTTACCAGTCGAGGAACTGCTTGAGCTCGAACTCGCACGGCTGCTGCTGCTGCCCGTAGTAGGGCTGCTGCTGCTGCTGGGGCGCCGGCGCCTGCGCTTGCTGCTGCACTTCACCTCCACCGCCGCCGCCGCTCATCATGTTGCCCACGGCGTGGCCCTGCAATGGAGCTACCGTAATCCGGTACTGATTCTAGTGAAATGAAGAATGGTGTACCGCTCAGATAGCTACCAACAGTTGTTTCACGACTTGCGCAGGCAAAATGACAAGATCTGCTGGAGCTTAGCAGGCCAGGCGAGATGCAATAGAGGGAAGCACCGTTTGTCAGTCGCACATCAGCTGCCGGCGCAAACGCTACTTCACAATCGTACATTGGCGTCGATCGATCACCAAACACGACGACGCTACTACTACCAAACCGCTGCAACCAGCTACCGTACTACTACCAGGCAAGTACCACGGCCGATCCGATGGCGACTCCTCCGGCGGTCGCTGCCATCTGTCCGAACAGTCCGGGACCCTGCGACACCGGCGTCTGCTGAGGGGGCGGCGGAGGGGGAGGGGCCCTAGATAGGTACTACGGTACTTGCAACACTATAGGATTACGGTAGCACAAAGGTACTAGCATGGCGCACCTGGCGGGCGTGCGCTGGGGCGCGGGTCGGGAAGGCATGGAGCGGCGTCCGCGAGGCATCTTGGCAGGATAGTTGGCTTCTTTTCGCTGTGCGCAAACTGGCAACAAGATTTTATATCTGCTACGCTTCCACATGCGTCAAAGTGCTAAAGTAGCGTCTCAGACTCGTCCAAACGACATTGTCAGGTCAATCGAAACGGATGTTTCATGTCGGAAAACGGCTTTGTTCGATTGAAAGAACACAACCACAGGCAACGACGCAGAGTGACACCAACCAAACACGAGAGAGCAGACCAGCCGGCGCGTGACGCACGCAAAATGAGGCGAAATTCAATGCCAATTCCAAAGTTCTATCTAACACAAACCGCAGTAAGCAAATGCCGGCGCGCGACGCTTATTGAACCGTGAAATGAACAGCTAGAAGTCAGAGAGGATAGTAGTAATAGAGCGCGAATCAGCGAAAGATAGAACAGCTCAACGCCACTAAATCGAAGGGACACAGTGACACAGTCTATTGTGACTTGCGAAAGGAGGTACAAGCGAACACAATCACAATCACAAGCTTTGGATAGGCATGTCACAGTCACGCACAGAAACACAGACCAACGACTCAACACCAGCGCGAATGGATACCGAACGAATCCAGCCCAGAAACAGTACAAGCCTCCCTTTTCCATTCAGTGTACAACCGATAAAAGCAGTTGGCACTACACATCAGGTCACAACTCTTAACAGGTTCATTGGTGCGCGCGTGTGCGCTTCCCCATCATAATTATGCGTCGGCGCCCAGTAGTTGCACTTCCCAGACGATGAGGTGGGGCAGGTCGCGGGGCTTCACCAGCTGCTGCGCAGACCTCGAGGACTCCCCGGTAGATCCCGATTCGGAAGGCTCGGGCGTCGACCGCTCCCCGTCGTCGTCCTCGCCTAAAAGAATAAGGAGAAGCGGGGTACTTACAGTAGAATCTCCAATAAGCGACCCGCCTCCAGTATTACCCCAGCCCCCTAGAGGGAGGTTGAAAAAATAATGCTCCCGGGGCTTGTTAGAGGACTTACGGTAAGTAGTACTTCTACGTAAGCAAGTAGTACTTCTCAAGCTATGTCAAAGGAAAAGGAACATAGGTAGGCGCGACCACACCCACCGACGCGGAAGTCGATGTAGCCGTCGCCGCCGGAGACGACCAGCATCTTGCGCTGCTCCTGCGACGACGACGCTTCCTCCTCTGCTTCTTGCGCCCCTGGCTTCTGCTGCGCCGACTCGGGAGAAGAAGACAGCGCTGGAAACGGTTGCTGTTATCAATGCGCAAGTTGTGGACACAGTGCTCTGCGCAGTGGGCTTTTGTTGAGTCTTGAGAGGGCTCCACATTGAAGACTGTCGATTCGTGAGCAGTTATTTCAACCTTTCCATTATTCATTTCCATTATTCAAGCAGATCCTTTCCATTACTTCATCACTTCGGATTACGGTAACTCCATCCACTCACGCGCCGGCACGGCCAGGAAGAACTTGACGGCGTCCTTGTGTCCGTGGAAGGACAACTGCGCCTGCGCCATGTTGCAGTAGGGTATGAAAGTCCCGGGATTGACCCGGTCCCGGCCGGGGTCCGAGTAGACCCGGATCACCCCTCCCGGGCCCTTGACTGCGTCCGGTCGACCTCCCGCTGCGCCGGCGCCCCCTCCCAGGGAAACTTTGGTCTCGTTGGCTGTGAGTGGAAGATAGAAGTTTTGGTTTGAAGGTTGAACCGAAGCTCAGGCATGTGTATCGTTGCCCGCTTTGGGATAAAAAAGGCCACAACGTACCGCGCGTCACGCAATGGAAAGCCAAAGTTGTCTGCTGCTTATAATCATGTCCAATACGTCGCGTTCGCTAGTTCGCGCAGCGTATACGTGTGAATTCCAAACAATTGTAGGTCAGTAGTGTTTTGTTCGTCGGCTTCCCATTGGCTCCTACGTTGCACACGTCGTTGTTACACATGCCTACTGTATGTTGGTAGAAGCAGCTTTCACCCAGCGTGCGCAGTACTCTACCGACGTGCGTCACTCCAGTCCACTCCAGTACTCACAGTCGCTGAGCGGGACGGAGATGACGACGCCCGTTCCCGTCCCGATCCAGAGCCTTCTGCACGAGACCATCATAGCGGTGGTGCGCACGAAGGCGAAACCGAGTTTCTCCGTGCCGCCCAGCATCTTGCTCACGTAGGGCTCGATGTCCACGTCCTGGGCAAGTGATAGAGAATGATATATTGTGGTACCTAGAATAGTGTATGAGGTTACTGCAGGCTCTGACGCGTGTGGGCTTAATGGTAACGGCTAATGAATGATTGGCTTAGGCGCGACACGCTTGTTTTCCTGCTTTCCTGGTCTGGCCCATTGGCTCGGCGATTGGAGATTACGGTACTTTGCATCGTGAAGAAAAACTTTTGAACTCAGAACGCCCTCGGGGCAAATACCGTGTCTGGAACAATAGAGAAGGCCCAAAGGGCAAGAAGAACCAATTTCAGTAGAGATCGGAACTTCTTACGGTAGACTCCAAGTGAGCAAAACAGTACCAAATGCCGTCGAATTTCATCCAGCTGTCACCAAACAAGCTTCCGCCACTCTCCTCCTATTCTACTCGCCTCAGCCTCACACCATACATCCACAAGGCTTCGTTAGCAACAGCAAAGCCCAACCTGCAGGTGCTCGCACGTGTGCGCGTGGTACAGTCTGAGTGTGGAGTCGAGTCGGATGGAGCACCAGACGCCGTCGCCGATCCAGACCAGCTGCCGCACCTGACTCTCCTTCTTGGGGTGCGCAGTGAAGCTCGTCTGAAGCACAAAATATGAGACATTTTGAACAGAGTGAATGAATGAGTGAATACGAGCGCCGGTTGAGCAAGTAGAAGCTTCTGAAAGGCGCACTTGCCTGCTCGGCGTTTATTCGCTTGCGAATGGATTCCACTGTGTCGTCCAGAAGAAAGCTTAGAACTTGGGTAACAGTTAACTTGTGGCGCAATTCAAAGCGTACCCTATTGAGTACGGTAGCAACCTGGACTAAGTCAAGACGGCGGCAACAAAATCTCACTTGAGTCGAGAAAGCTCTCACGAACGAACGATTTCCTGCGCAGCGGCGTTACAGTACAGCGTACATTACAGCGTTGCCGTTACAGTCTACTTTACAGTTCAATCTTCCACCGTATCCCTACAGTCCACTCACGAGCAGCGCCAAATCCTTCGTATCCAAGACGTGTATTCCATTCTTGTAGCCGCACCAGAGTCTGTCGGCCACAGCGGCTATGCATCGGACGGAGCTCTGTGGAAGCCCTATGTGTACCAGGTGGTAGCCTTTTGTCGACCACTCGCCGGTGTCGGCGCGACGGCGGAAGACGGCGATCTGGCCGTTGGCGGTAGCGGCGAAGATCCGACCCTTGTGGTGACTGGGGAAGGAAAGCGAATGTAGGTAGTCATCTAGGTAAAAAGTGAAAGCTACTTGGATCAAACTCTGTTAGGTATCTGGCGGTTGGCTCCCACGTAACATTGCAACTCGCACCTCATGGCAAAAACCATAGCAAAGCACCCCGCCGTGCGACAGAATCCGCCTGTTTCAATGCGAAATCCGCATTGAACGCTGTCGCTTCTGGTCACAAGACAGTGTCATTTGCCAAAGTGCTTATATCCCATCTCAAAGCGAACAAGCCAACAGCAAGACAATAATGGTAGAAAACATGCTTGAATCGTCAATTCGGCAAGCCGGTTGTTTGTAATCGAATCAATGGACTGTCATGGCTGTTTCTGCGCACATTCTATTCTATGCTGCAGCTAGTAGCTACTCAATACTCAGTTTTAGTAGTAGCTACCGTACTCACACAATGCTCAAGACGGCGTCGTCCAGCTTGACGCGGCGCAGGCACTTGCGCCAGTCGGCCACGGCCGAGTGGATGTAGATACTGTAACAGGCCAAGGATTAGCGTCAAAGTGAAACAATTGTTTGGCATCTAAACACGCACTATCCGCTCTGGGATCCCATCCAGACGGTGGGTAGAACCGTGGTGACTTCCTTGAGACCTTCGTACTTCGAAAGGCCGTCTTTGACGTGCGCCGGCAGCTCTTTGGAGGGCGCTTTGGCGCTTGTTGTGTCGGTTGTAGAGGATGGGTCTGTGAGTTGAGAGGTGAGACTGATATACGGCGATGTCAAAACCGTACAGTATGATTGGTGGGAGCAAATTTCAGACGCAGAAACGTTCTGAACGACTGACAAATCTTCCTAAAGCCATTTCTACATATGTAGATGCGCGCTCTGTGCAATGAACCTTTGGTGAGCTTCAGAACACCCTACTCAAGTTTTGGGTATGCCGTACAACCTCCAATAAGCGACCCCCAAGAGGGGTGGTTGGTTGAAATAATAAGCAACCAGGTCGCTTATTGGAGGCTTTACGGCAACCTTCATCAAATCTAGGCACTGGTAGAACACAACGCGTCAAAAGTTCGCTTGGGTTTATGAGCGCTGCTAGCTAATCTACACAAAGAATCGCTTCGGCCCACCTGCCGCCGTCTCCTTCTTCTCATCGGGCAGCAGGGGGTGGGAAGAGGTGGCGGACGCGGCGCCGGCGGCGCTTCCACCAGTCGCTTCGCTTCCACTCTCCTTCTTCTCTTCCCCTTCCACCACAGTGCGGAAGGTGGTGGGTTCCGCAGCTGTGGACGCCAATCGGACGAACGTGACCCTACCCCGGTCCGGGACCTTCTCGGAGAGGGCGGGTAACCCGGCGGCGGCGCCCACCCCGGAATCGGGCTCGCGACAGAGCGACAGGTCGAAGGCGCTTCCTCCGCCGGCGCCGTCCTCTGCTTCTTCTTGCGCTTCGTTGGCGGAGGGGTAGTCGGTCTCTAGAACGCCTGAAGGAAGGTAAAACGTGCCGCTAATACGCTTTGTTGGGTTGAACAGACTACCGTATGTTGTGCAAGTCAACATCGCGTCGCCATCCGCCACCGAGATGTCAATTGATAATTCGCAACTTAGAGCTCGTAACTGCCAGCACCAGTACATTCCAAGCTTCATTTCCCAGTTTGGATCAAACGACGTCTGCTGTCCATGGTAGCACTACCAAACCTGATTCTTAGCCGGAAAAGTATTCGAACCGCTAACACAAACTAGCGAGCGGGTGGTGGTAAACTGACCGCTAACCCAGCAGGAAATAACAGCCTACGATGGGTACTGTAACTTGACTACTGCGCTACATCAACCGTGCTTCAAGCTAGTAGACTTCGCTCTACTCTCTACCAGTTGCGGCGCATCGCCAGCTCTGCGCCGCTCGCCAAGGCGCAGCTTGTGCTTGCGCCCTCGCTCTTATGGGCGTCTAGCTTTCTTTCCTATTGATACTCAACTACTACCGTAACCCACCGGGCACGCTGGCGACGCACAGGAGATGCGAGCGGCACAAATCAAAGGCCTCCAGCACTTGATTGGGATTATTGGCGTCCAGAACCGACACTTGACTCTTGCCGTGGGCGCTGCTGCAGAGCCAGACCAGGGAGGAGGACTGCCACTCTTGGGACTCCCAGGATTGGTAGTCGCGCTGCTGCTTCTGCTGAGGAGCAGAGGAGAGTGTACATTGCGCAATGGTACGGGCTGAGTCATGGACTGGTACGGTTACATTACCCTCCCTCCTCACATTTGCCCTCCCGGGAGAAAAACTTTGCGCGGTGGTACCACATTCAGAGTAAAACATTTTCGTCTGCGGCGCTATTTTGTAACAGAAGAGACCAAAATCTGAAACTAATATCCTCTACGACGCTATTTTAGAGTAATTCAGTGAAGGGGAAAGGCCAAAACGATTGAAATTCTTTCCCTGCGGCGTCATACTCTGCACTAGAATATATGGGAAAATCTTTGACTGCAGCGCAAAAACTGTGATGCAATTCTGTAGCATCTTGATCGCCCCTGGAGCCTCAAAAGTTATGCCCCTCCACGATTCCCAAATCCTGGAGCCGCCACAGGTGGGCGCTATACGGCGTCTATCACTTTCCTATAGCAAGCCATTACCGTACCCAAGCACCCTACGAGCTCACTCTGATGTCGTAGTCCAATCTATCAATGGTGCGCTCCACGGGAGGGGGAGATTCGTCTTTGGGTATTGGGCGCGAGTAGAAGACGCTGCCGCCGCCGACGATGTAGCCGCCGTCCTTCGTTCGCCCTCCCGTCAACTGGACGCCGGCGCCGCACCACAGCTGAGAAGAAGAGGGTGAAAGTAGAGAAGTGTACCAGAAGTGGAAGTTTCTCTCTCGGGTGAGCGATGGGAAGGCAGTGCACGCTATGGTGTGTTCCGTTCAAGACTCTAGGTACGCGAGTGATTCGACGCTGTGAATGTGAAGCCAGTGGGCTCTAGATGAGTTAGCGGCAGATGCCCTGAGGGCAAACCGCTTCTTTCACGTAACAGCAGCGTTCAACGTCGGTCGGCTGCGCAAAGAAACGCAGCTTGTCTGGTGACATTTGCACACCCCTGCACCGTCAAACTAGTGAAACAGCTCACCTACCACAACTACTAGAGTCGATCTACCGTGTCAGCCAGATTACCAGCCCGACTTTCCATCCACTCCAATCCTTCCGTACCTTCAGATTCTTCTCCTGGTCGACTAGTGGGCGACAGAAGATGGGGACGGGGACGCAGGCTGAAGCGGCCGCCGTCGCCGCCGACTCAGAATCGGCGCCCGCTGTAGCGGGCGCCATGGGCGGGATGCTCCAGCCGTAGGCCTGGTAGCGGCCGTTCTCGTCGCGCTGCACGTGCGCCCGCACCAGCTTGTACTGCTCCTTGCGCTCGGCCGCGCGCCTGCGGGGGAAGCGCAAGATTGTTGAATGGCGTGTAAGAAAAGGTGGAAATGCCAGATTGCAAGAATCCACCAACGAGTCGCAAGTTTGTAGATGACACCTGTCGACTACTGCGCAAAGACGACGCCAGTGTGCAGCTCATTACTCTGCTATGCCATTAATGACGGTGCCACTCACCAATGAGAAACATCAACTTTCAAAAAAGAAATTCGCATGCTTCACTCCACTGATCAACCCAATTATCCGGCAGAACATACAACGGGGTGCCCTCGACAAATTACGCAACTTTGAAAACATTTGCTCCATTAGAAGCGAAACGGTACCGATTTGCGCCTCATCATTTCGATACCCTGTACACCATACCCTAAGTTAGCTAAAAATCTCGCTCGTTGGCCAGATCCACTTACCGCCCTTCTATCGACATCTAACAACCCAATAACAAACCTATAATTGTTACCCACCTCTCGGACGAGTAGTCAGGGTCCAGGAAGTCCAGCGCCTTCTTCTTGCGTCGGCCGCCCGCAGCCGTGGACGCCGACGACGACGACGAGGACTTCGCCGAGCCCTTGCGTCGCAGGGGGTCGCTTCCACTCGACTTGTGGAAGCGCGCCGAGGAGGAGGAAGAGGAGGACGGGGCGTCGCCGGCGAACAGACCGGAGAAACTGCGAAGTGGAAGATAGGTACTAAGTGCGCAGTGACTGTGAGACGGCGCTGTGAATCAGAGAGGGGCGGAACGGCTTTGGGAAGGCAGTAAGGAGCTTAGGCGCTCCTTTGGAAGTGCGCCGAAGTGTAGCGGCGTGCGAAACACTCAGCTGCTATAAACGGAAACGGCGACTGTTCCAAACGCGCAAGATGCTACGTCTAACAACCAAGTTCGTACTATGCACCTAAGATCGTTCCATTGGCAGTGTAAACTGCTTACCGTACTTGCTCCACTAAGCTCCCACAAGGCTTCTTTTCAATTCAACCTCCCTCCAAGGGGGGAGGGGGGGGGGGGGGGCGCTTACTTCTCATCTACACTACCTCTCACTCCACCACTCACAAGTCCCAGATGCTTCCTCTTTTCCTCTGCGCTTGCGCCCTCTGATCGGCCTGCAGCTTCTTGGCGCGCATCATCTCCGTGTACTTGAGCGTCTCTTCGAGCTCCATCAGCTTCTCCTTGTACTGGTTGCGCTCCATCAGCACGCGCGCCATCTCCACCCGGGTGAAGCGCTTACGCTGCCCCATCGGCAGGTTCTCTTCCTGGAAGAGGGGAAGGGGTATTATGGTAGATGATAAGTGGACCATACTGTAGGTAGAGGTCGCTAGCATAGGGCGCCATTGAATTGGTATTCAAATTCAATAAAGGATGATCTAGATTGGAAAAGTGCGACGCGCAGCGCGCAATGGTAAGTAAGTAATCTTAAGGCAAAGTTCAATCAACCCCTCGCCCCATTTGCTTGAGAATGGATTACGGTACTTCGTACAGAGGCCGGCTTATGTCAAGAAGAATACTTCAAATTTATTAACCCGTTTTAACCCCAAATCAAACGTGCAGCCAATATTTGTGGCTTAGCACAGAAGTGCTTGGAAGAGGAGGGGAGAGAGGGTGGGAGGGAGCCAAGGGAGGGACAGAAGTAGGGGACTGAGAATCTATCCCATCAGCAGTGGCGCACCTCATCCTTGGCCTTCTCCAGTTCCTCCTTTGTCTTCTTGAGCTCCTCCTCCACTTCTGCGATGCGCTCCTCCAACTTGGCCCGCACCAGCTCCATGCTGCGGATCTCCTCGCGCAGAATCTCCTGCTCGCTGAAGATGAAGATTGAATGCGACTTATTGCTACGAAGACGCGCGTCCACGCGATTCGTTTGGTTAAGTGTTCTGTAGGAACGACAGTAGAGAGTGTCTGACACATTGTATCAAAGGCCAAGCTTCGTTGGCTGGCCAGTTTGTGAATGCTGCGAATAGACGAGCAAGGCATTCATACAAGAAAGGTAACCTTGACGGGAAGTGTCTGCCTGGGATGTCGCCCGTACGTGTAGCGCAAAGGCTAACTACCCTGGGAGCACATCACAGGTCAGGGCATGAGCCGAAAGTCGATCTCACGACTAGAAACGCGTTCAGGTGTCCTCTCGACAGCCCAGCTCCGTTCAAGCGGGTCCGCTCACCCATTTCATCCATAGTATTCGTACCTACTATATACTAAACACAAGTACCTGCTCAGCTCGTCGACGCGGGCGATCAGGTCGTTCTTGACGATGTTGAGGGCGTTCTTGGTCTCCAGCAGCTCCGTGTTCTCCTTTATCAGGTTCTCCACCTCGCGTCCCATGCCTGCGAAGCGTGGAAGAATGGAAGCTTCGCGGTAGAAGTTGAGCAGGCTGACAGCGACGGTAGGCTTGCTTGGGTACGGTAGGACAAAGACTATGCTAGAAATCATACGCAAGCAAGCCTCTCTCATCGAGCCAGCGTGCCGAAGGAACGCCTTAGGGAACACAACACAAATGCAAGCACGGACGGGCACCGAACGACACCCAATTCACACTCATTCACCGAAGAAGGTGTCGTTGACTGAAAGGAGCAATGGGGGTTATGGTATATTTTTATCTGCTAGTCTGCGAAGGGGCCATGCATGTAGGCAGGAAGCGACAGCGCAAAGAAGCCGAATCGAGTTCTACCCCGAGCACCTCGAGTGCTCAAGCGGCATGCGCTCTCACCCAAGGCGGAGTCCACAGAGTTGCGTCCGGCCGCCAAATCGTCGTCCTCCGACTCGAAGCCGGCGCCGCGCCGCTGCTCTGTCAACACGAATACAGGAAGCCGTGCGTGCGATATCGCCACTACCACCACTAGTGCGCACAAACGCAAGAAGTGACGACGATGAGCTAGCGCGATCGTGCATGCGCTGCGCCGGGAAACGAATACCAAACTCAAATGCTTAGCCAATCGAGGCGAAGTGCCGACTAACTGTCCACCCATTTAGTTGTCGTCGTGTTTGACTTCAAAGTGATATTAAGACGCACTAAAGGCCAACGTCTCACTGGAAGCGCACAGCAGCTATCTGGGTCGTCATTACAATAATAGCCTCACTCGACGATAAGTCGTCCAACGACATATCGGGTGGACAACCAGTCGACAAACCACATAACAGTCTTGCGTGTCCCAACCAGATTGCGTGCAAAGTAAAGCGGCGCAGCGCGCGAGCAATGGAGCCAGCGGCGGCGCGGGCGCGAAGCATATACTGTAACTACGACGACACCTAGACGAACCTGCGCTCGCGAACTCCGCCGGGTCAACTAAGTTCCCTGTGTGCGAATGGAAGGAAAGCGAAATGGTGATTGGTGTGGTGCTAGTTGTACAGTGCGCGTGAGGCGAAAAATGCGTCGAAGCTACCACTCTCTACTACAGTAGTACTACCTGTCAAATCCGCGCCCAATCCAGCGCCCGTTTCTTCCACCACACCAGGGGTGGGCAGGCTTTCGGGCCTTCTAAAGGAAGCCATCTCTACAATCTCCATTCACAATAGCGCAGCTATCAATTCGCGCACCTTTCAGAGGCGTCCGTGGTCGTCGACCTCGGGCTGACGGGGCTCCTGGCTTCCTTCTTGCCCTCGAGAATGTCCGCGGCAGAAGACGGCGTCAGCTCGTCGCCCCATTCTGAGAAGTACGGTAGTATACAAGAATACATAGTAGTAGTAGTAGTTGGACGTGCTTTCGTCAGCTATGGGTCACAGTAGTAGTTGCAAACAGGCATGGATCCAAGAGGGCGCGGGAGAGGCAGACCCCCCCCCCCCCCCCCCAAAGAGCCGGGCATTTAGTACTGGGCACGCCCCTGAGATTTGACGCAAAATCCGACAAATAGTAAAATTGTTGCCTGCGGCGTCTCGAAACAAAACATCTTCGCTTGCGGTGTTTCAACATTCTCGCCTACGGCGCTATTTCGGCGAATTTCCGAAAAGGTGCACATCTGAGCACCCTTCTACGTTTCAAAATACCAGATCCGTGCCTGGTTACAACCACACCTCGTGTCACATCACACGCAACACGACACTACTCGTTTCACACTAGAGCACTTCCTTTCCTACAGACGATAACATTCATCTTTTACTTCCATCCCACCTTCCGAGTGTATCTGCTCGCTCAAGGTGCGCTCGGCGGCCGGCGGTAGGCTCTTCACCATCTCGTTGTCTGCGCTCGTCAAGTCAGAGACCGCTCTGATGGCACCCGAGCCGTCGATACTGGTCGCTAGACCCAGTCTGGAATAATGGAGGGATTGAAGGTTACTGTAGTCATTAGACGCTACAGGGTGGGTCGAAAGATAGGACAGTGTCGCGTAGAAGCACGTGGAAGAAGCGCGAACGTCGGCTGCGCTAAGAAGGATATGGCTTCTGATTTCGACCTACCCAAAGGCCAAAGTTGCGACAGTCCCCTAACCACCTTTGCGTGTCTATCCCATGGCTGGAAAATCCCTATTATAAGACCCTCAAGCGACGGTATGAGAGAGGAAGAGAGTGAGAAGCAAAGTAAACAGAATCGATCGAACACCCAAGACCCAGACTACCTAAGGAAACGCATATCCCAAAGCCCGTAGAGTGCGCAAAAGACAACCCCCAGCTTTCAGAGTTCTCTCTTACTGGAGCGCCGAGGCGGCAAAGGCGCGCAAGTACGTGTGTCTCGGCAAGTAGCTGAATCGGCGGCGTGTACGGTAGCAACACACTGGTACACAAATGTGGAGAGCAAAGTTTGAGAAAGGGTTTCTCGAGTCTGACTCGTCTGATTCATCCAAAACTTGAGATGGGTGTTCTGCTGGGTGTGCTACTATCAAGCAAAAGTCGCCGGACGCAAAATTGCACGACCCAGTTGGGCAATGACTTCTGGGACGCAGAACGTGGTAGCATCGACGCTGCGCAAACCGACGCCATTCAGCGTACGTTGCCTCAAACCGTCTCACACTTGCAGAGACCCTTAGAAACACCCAGCAGAACACTCCATCCAAATTTCACGTCAATCGTTCTAACCAAACTCAAGAAACACTCCGTCAAAGAAAGTTCCCAAATCCACCCTGTACCCACTTGGCGCGCACTTCCCCAACGGGTACGCTGGGCATGCTCTGGATCATGTCGAACTTGTCGCTGCCCATGAGGAACTTGGTGCGCTCCATGTAGTCCATGTGCGTCTTGAAGAGCTCCGTGTAGCGGTCGTGCAGCTTCTGGTACTCCGTCTTCGCCTCCGACTCGCGCTCCTCCAGACGCGAGGCTGAGAAGTGGTGGGGAATGGATAGGATGGGAGGGTGCGTGTGGAAAGACATAGGGGCGGCCTAGATTCGGGCTTGGGGGGGGGGGGGGGAAGCTAGCGAAAAGCGCGAATTTTGGCCAAAAATGCGCTTTGATCCACCTATGAGCCCCAATACGTTCAAAGTACGGGAAAACCCTCAAACAAGCTCCGGTATTAAAAAGTTGAGTTTGTATTCTGACTGACATTGCAAAGAGTTGCGCTCTTTCTGCAGAGTGTGCGAGAGTTCATCGCCCGCATGCTCCGCTTCATGAGCCGCCGCTTCGCAAGAGGGTATTGCATAGCAATATTGATTTCGCCCGCGATTTGGCTTTTAGAGCAAGAACATCCCTCTTTCAAGCAACGCTTTTAAAAAAGTGACAAAAACTTGTAAAAGTTTTGGCAAACAATTGACAGAGCACAAAACAGCGCACTACGAGCAATCAAACCGTTTCGCACTTCTGCATGTAACAAAGAGCGATCTTGGTGTTAAAATATCGAGAATGGCGTATACTGCAGTGCGTGCTTGCGTTATTGAAAAATTTATTGCTGCCGCATGAAAGAGCACGTCGAGAGATTTCACCCGACGTGTCGATTGCCGCTCTACGACGTAAGACGAGCGAGCTAGAGCCGTTTTGTGCTTTTGGACCTTCGAGTTACTGTAACTCGCGAAATTCAAACTTTTGAGTTTCGACCAATGTGAGAACAAATGATCAGTGAGTCGGGAGCTATCCAAAAAGCTCGAGATCGTCTCTCTACGACACAAGTTGATCGCGTTAGAGCGATTTTAGCGTCAAAATGCCGAGAATGGCGTTTTCCGCGGTGCGTGTTTGCGTAATTGAAAAAACTTTTGCAGACTCATGAAAGAATGCGTCGAGAGCTTTCACCTGACGTGTCGATTGGCGCTGTACGACGTAACACGAGCGAGTTAGAGCCGTTTTGCGTTTTGACCTTCGGGTTACTGTAGCGCGCGCAATTCAAACTTTTGAATTTCGGAACCTCTTAACTGAATGATCAGTGAGTCGAGACCTATCCGTAGAGCCCAAGATCTCCGCTCTACGACTTTCCAACGCCGAGATCTGAGAGCGTTACGCACAGACAGACAGACAGACAGACGTACGGACGTACGTACGCACGCACGCCGAGCTCTCGTGTGGTGTCGCCCGCCTGAGGGCGGGCGAAAAAAGAGCCACATTGCCCCCGGGGGCTTATTAGAATATTTACGGTAATCCGGTCGTCCTACCATGGTCGGAGGCGTTCTTGGCCTTGAGTTCGAGCATGCGCATGATGGACTCGAGGGACTCAATCTTGTTCTGCTGCTCCTTCATCTCCCCCTCCAGCTGGTCCTCCACCTCCATGCACTTCTATAGGAGAAGTAGACGCAGTAGAAGCGATGAGTAATGACGGAGAAGCGATCGGCGCAAACATAGGTGCGTTAGGCCGAGTATTGGATGGGGGGGGGGAGGGGGGGGGCGATATCGTTCAAAATAGCGCCGCAGGCGAAATTTTTCCAAAATAGATTCCTTCTGCTGAAAAAGTCCTCTATGGTAGATTTCCAGAGCTGAATTTCTAGGCGTAAAAGTTTACGCCTAGTCAAAATTTCTAGGCGTATTCCAGAAAGTTTGGACGTAAATACGCCCAATATTACGCAACCAGGCAAGTCGTCCGGGGGACGCAGTATACTCCACAAATTTGAACTCCTACGCACGGTGACTCCTCTGCTGTTGTGGCCTCCTGGCACCCTCAATCGCAAAAGTAATGCCGGATTCGTGATCTACATCCCAGAATACCCCAGAATCGACATACAACACCCCTAACTTCCTAAGGACTCCGGGAACTGAAATTCTGCACTTGGGGTACGGTAGAATACAAATTCGTCGTAGGTAGGTTCAAACATCATCTAAGCACTGAACGGATGCCTAATTCGTAATCAGCGCCCCCGAAAACCCCGAAATCGAGCATAATATTGGCAAAGTCGACCCGACGCCCAAAATTCAAACCGACGCGGCAGGGATACTGTAGCTCTGCAAAATGTTCAAAAATACTTTTCTGGGCCAGATTTAAGCGCAGAATCGGTTGAAACCACCTTTGAACCGATTCGGCAACGCATTCGAGCGCTAATGACGCCAAAACACAAAAATCGCAATTTTCGACCCCGGAGTCAAAAAAGTTCCACCAAGATAACTTTTTTGTGTTTCGACCGATTTTCTCCGTTCATGGCTCATTCGATAGAGGACATCTGGGAAGGAGCAACAAGAGTGGTCTCGCCGCTCTAGCTGCTACCTAGCTCGCACAGCAGCCCGTGAAAGTCGACCCGGGGTCAAAAATCGCGAATTTTTCAAATTTGGCGCCAAAATGGGTCTCGCAGCGATTCAATTCATCTCTTCCACCCTCGGCCCTATCGAGTACTACAACATATCAAAAAATAGTATATACCATTATATGCAACTTTTTCGAGTTCTACCTTGCCTAATGCGTTTTTCAGTACTTTGAAAATTTAAATTTTTGAATTTCCCGCCAACGGGGTCCCGGAGCGTGACCCCATATGTCGTGCAGGTTGCCCACCCACTAGGCCTACCCAACGCAAAAGACCGTTTGCAAATCGGCCGCTTCACGCGCGAGCTACATCCGTTGCAATTTTCTGCGTTTCGCGCACAAACGCTATATACTCCACTTTTTTGTGGAGTATAAAAAAAGCAGCCAAAATCGACCCAGAATTAGTGAAACGTTTTGACTGCGCTACTATTTTTGAGCTTTTTGGGGCCATCTTGACACAATTTCTCGCAAAGTTGAGCGAAAATAAAGGTCTTGGGAATTTTTGGCTCTATTTGGAGAGATTCAAGAACGCGATTCTTTGATCTTGCCGCTCAAAATTTGCTGTTGAAGCGATCCGTGAAGATATTTTTTTTATTTTACCTTCACTTAAGCAGATTTCGTTGCAATCAGTGCAGAATGTAGCGATATTTCGATTAATTTGGTTACGTTTTTGGACTTATTTTTCGATGCAATTTTGCGTGTACGACAAAATTCTGGGAAATACGCCAAAATTTTTGGCTAGGCGTACGTACCGGATTTTTCCGCTTATAAGCCCATGGGCTTATACGTGGTTTTGACCCCTTCGCCAGAGTAAAACTAGCGACACATATAAGCCCAGGGCTAGTATGTGGCAGTCGACTTTCAGGGCGGGTTTCTCTCAGTCCTAATAGAGCAACTAATTAGAATGAATTATACAGTTTAATTGGACTGTTTAAGGCATAATCGTTTGCGAGTAGTCAAACCAACCTGCTAATTGGCAGTTTTACTGCCCTTTGTAGTTCATTCCTCATCATTTTAACGCCAATTGGCAGTACAATTAGGCAACTATGGGCAACGATCATGACAAAGTTTGGACACCACGTATAAGCTCATGGGCTTATATGTGGCAGTCAAAACAACATATAAGCCCATGGGCTTATAAGTGGATGGGCTTATAAGCGGAAAAATCCGGTACGCCATACGCCTAGATCTCGGACGAAAAAATCCCCTGGATTTTGGGAAAATTTGATTTCAGGTGGGGCTCTCCCCCAATCACACCAACGGCACAAAACTCGATTCTGCGTTGCGTCGTGCTCTCCTATCAAGTACTACCCAATCACTACCACCGCCCAACCTGCTCGGCGCCCCTCCTAAACGTCTTCTCCCTCTCGTACTGTGTGGAGAGCTGCTCGTTGTCCTCCTTGAGCAGCTCGAACTCCACCTCCTGCTCCTCCTTCTCCAGGTAGGAGAGGTCCAGCGACTCCAGCACGTTCACCACCAACGGCATCAGGTCCTGAGAATATAGAAAGATGTAGTAACTCTGGCGTCGGCGCACGGATTGACGCGAAACTAGGGCACAACGTAGACCTATGACTGCGGTAGTTTGTTTAGAAACTGTGAAGCAATCGGAAGAGCATAGCGTCCACACAAGAGCTTCAATAAACAGAGAGAGAAGGCACACTGGTAAAGAGTTACTGCGGAATGCTATCTACTGCCTGCCTACTGGAAAGGATAGCGCTAGCTGGAAGCAGTGGAATCGCCTCAACGACGCGCGTTACTTATCGCCGTACACCATTTCAGCACACAGATTAGCTATGGCGGAAGTTGTGCCTTGTGGTTAGTGGTAGCGATTCAGCCGTTCGACTCACATACCATACCGACGTGTCGCTACAGGACTACATACCACTCAGATAAACTAAACATAACAGGACATTCATTCGTAGGTAGGAACCTTGGCGGCGTCTTCTCCAAAGCGCTGAATGAGCGTCTCGAACTCCTTGTAGATGGCCGCCGCCAGCTGCTGCACCTTCACCGACATCACGCGAGATTCGTCGCTGCCCGTCACCGAGGGCGTGCCGTACACCACCTAGAGAAGTAAAGTCAAAATTTGTGCGAAATCTTTGTTTGTTGAACACCAATTTGTAGCAATAGAAAGCGCGTCACGCCTCGCCGACTTCTCGGTACCTCTCCAGTGCCGCCGGCGCTGGTTCCGCTGCTCGTCATGGAGGAAGTCATCACGATCATCGGCGATTGGGGATTGTTCTGATTGGCGTCGCCTTTGGCCGGCGACGACGCCGCCGAACCCGGCGTCAACACGGCGCTTTTCATTTTCGAGTACGGTTTACTATTTCACGGCATTGTTTCACATCGAAATCCTCGATTATTATCGACTTTCGTCAGCTGACAATTACTCGATCGAACGGTCAAGAGTAGTGTGGTACTCGCACTAAAGGTCCTGCAGTCTACGGCGGCCGAAGACGGTAACTACACTGCGAAATTTGAAGAACTAATAGAAACCAACTTCGCTCAGACGAAGCAGCCATTCTCTCAACTGCTCTTGCTAAAAGAGGCTATTAGTATTCCACGACCCAACGACCCACGACCCAATCCACGACCCACGACCCAATCCACGACCCAACTCAGAAAAAGCGCATTGCGACTTGAGACGTCCTACCGTATGACTATTCCGAGTAGACAGAGACGGCAGAAAGGTCAAACGGCAACTGCGGCTAAGAATTATGGAATTTCTCGTGATCGCCTGTATGTAGAGGACTGAAAATTGTACAGTGGGTAGAATTTTATGATGGACATGTTTGTGTTAAGAAACACATTCTTCACTTCTGCGCATAATTTTTTGCATTCTGTGCATAAACTATTTCGACATAGGTGCGATTGCTCGTCAACCTTGTGAAGGATACTTCTGCTGTGATTTGAGGATTGAGGGGGAGGGGGGGGGGGGGTCCAGAGGGCCAAAGTCGAGTTCCAAAATTGCTCTGAAAAACAGCATAAGATGCCCAAAAAGTGAAAATAATACCTTATTTCATCCTATTTTTCATGGAGAATACCTCAAAAGATGGAGAACTTTCAATGGCTACCCAGCGCTTCAGAAGTATTTATTTGGTGACGTTTCGCTGGCTTTCTAGCCAGCTTCCTCAGGCCAAAACCCAATCACTTCAGTATTTGCGTAATAACCCAGCTGAGGAAGCTGGCTGGAAAGCCAGCTAAACGTCGCCAAATAAATACTTCTGAAGCGCTGGGTAGCCATTGAAAGTTCTCCATGTATGATGCAGCGCCTTGAACCATTTAAAGATCTACCTCAAAAGATTCAACTGTTCAATGATAACACTGCCGGTGAATACTTTGACAGTTTTCAAGCTGATATTCACTTATGTACCGGCAACTGATTTCAGGTGCCTTGGAGGCCGAAGTGAAAATTTGTGATTTTCAGTTGCAATTTTCAGTAAACGGTGTTCAACTGAAAATGCGCGTTACAGTAATTCTTTACGTTCACGACCGTGAACTGTGATGACGGCATGTGGAAAACCGATGTGCAGTGTTACACGTTAACGAAGTGATGGATTCGCAATTTATCTCGCTGTGCCGCCTCTCCTGCTGAAGCAAACTTGCCATCAATTGTTTGGCGTGGAATGTTTACTTCGTTGTGGGATTCGGATATGCTAATAATAGACGTGTAGTGCTCAATTTTGAACTGTTTGCAGTTGTGTTGGCTTCGCTTTTCTGGGTTTTGGAGCGATTTCATCGTCAAGTTGGACTTTGTACCCTTTCGCGCACCTTTTCCATTGGCGACATTTATTCCTCTGAGATGGATCCAAACGAAGCGGGCGGCGGAGACGACGGGTCGCCTGATCCAAGGGAGCGGCGTGAAGTGGAGGTTGCCGCTCCAGCGGTGGTGCAGAGCTCCAATGGCAGTAGCAAGGTTTCGCCCAGCGATCCTCCAACGACCACCACTGAGCATGAAGAAGGGGAATTGTGCGATTCGCCGTGGAACCGGTCCACTGCAGACGGTGGTGGCGACACCAATTCTGACGGCACGGTGGGTATTGATGGTTGGATGACGAATACCTCGCAGTAGACGTTGGCTACCACCGTATTGTGAACGTTTACACTTTTGTCAATTGAACTATTAACGGTTTCTTTCCATTTGTACCCTTCAGGGCGCGGCGACGGCCTTCGACATTGGCCCCAAGCAGGGATCCTTCGACGGCTGGGACTACTCCTACACTCCCACTAGCGACGCGACGGCGCGTATCTACTCGGTTCGTTTTTCGTCTGCTTGAGACCCTCAACGTTTACAAGTCTTGTTTGTTGTTGCAGCTATTGTTGGAGAAACGCAACGCCGTCTTCGGTGAACTCGACGAAGAAAAGCTGTTGAAGAAGAAGGGTTTCTTGGCCGACCTCTTCCTGGGTCCTTTCGACGTTCCCGTTACCACCAAGTCTGGGTCCACCACATCTACCATTTGCGGCTCTGGGGTGGTTGCTGACGGCGTGGTGAAAGGGATCATCCCTCATCCAGACCTGCCTGGCGAACGATTGGTTCAGATCAGCTTCACGAAAGGGCGTCAGCGAGCGGCGTACAACAGGGTTTGCCTTGCCGTTTAGTTCCTTTTGGCTAGAGGGCGAGCCCCCGCGGTAAACCTATGAACGTTAAGGAAAGTTTCAGTTCGCCTACCGACCAGAGCAAATTTTGTCGAGTCGTGAGCCCTGCCGCGCAGGCGGGAGTGGTCAGAAGCGCAAGTCGTCGGCTGCGTCGCGCATCATCGCCTACCTGGGCTGTCCCGACGTCATGGAGGACGCCGTCACCTGCAAAGCCGGCCTGCGTTACTCCGTCATCTTCACTGAGACCGTCTCCCAGGAGCTGCTCGTTCGCGCGTACAAGTCGTGGGACCCTGAGAAGATCAAGTGGCTGCCGTTCGCAGACGTCAGCGGAATCTTTCGCGAAACGGAAGATGGGTGAATAGCTTTCCTTCAGTCTGCACGTGTGTGTGCGTTGCTTGCCATAACTTCTCAACGTTTAGGGTTTGACGAATTTTACACTTCAGCTTCGGCTTTGACGTCTACGAGGAGTTGACAGACAACGCGCTTTTCACGTCTGTCGAAGCTGCCATCAAGAGGCGCAGGGCTGAGGAGGAGCGGCGCGCCACCAAATTCGCAGCACTGAAAGCTCGCAAGAAGAAGCGCGCCAGGTTCCGTTCTGTCATCGTTCATAGTTCTTGACATGTTTTAAGTAACGTTTATCATATCAGTGACTGTTTCATCGCCGTTGGCGCTTTCAGCAAACCATCGTCTCCGCGTTCCAGTCACTCGTCTGACGAGGACGACGACGAGTTGAACCTGACGCTTCTCCAGCTGCGCCTAAGGGCTGAAGCTGACGAAGAGATGGCCGGTGGCAAAGCGCCAACGGCCAAAGCCCCTAAACGGAAGCGCCAGACCAAACAGAAGGCCGCTCCGAGCGCTAAGGGCAAACAAGCGGCTGCGCAGAAGCGCGACGACTCAATGGCCGAACGCGATCGCTGGAGTCCCCTCTCCGACCTGTTCAACGATAACAGGCGGCGCTACAAATTGGGGTGCTCTCCATTCATTTGGTAGCACAACTGATAATTGTTTACGTTCACTCAATTTATTGTTTCAGGATGACCGGTGCTCCTCGCGCCGGAGACAAAGCGGACGAGGGGAAGCTGCGAGCTCAAGCGGAAGCCGACTTTCGGTTCGCATTTGTGCGGCCTGCGATTGTGTCTTAGACTTGTTGAGATTTATTTTACCAGGACGACCAGGCAGAAGTTTCCCGACGCGTCTGATGACTGCATCACCTTGGCCACTATTCAGACGAGGAATTTGACAACGGTGCAGGGCAATTTGGAGCACAGTTTTTGGACTATGAGCTCCTCAGTCTGCGACGAACTCAAGCGCAACCGGAGGGAGATGAAGCGCTTGAGGGCGGCTGTCGAGGAAACCGGTTTGGTGTTACTGCGCATTTATACTCAACGTTTACTGTTGTTCTGCACCACGTCCATCTCAGGCGCCCGCGTCCGGGACTATGAATCGTCTGACGAAGACGTTTCGCGACGCAGGCTGCCCCTCCCCAACGATAAGAAACGCGCTAAATCGGCTTTGCGCAAGACTGCGAAGCGATATCGGCAGTCGTCGGAGTCGTCTGACACCGCTTTCGACGAGCTCAACTTTACCCCGTAGGATGTTGGGAAGTTATGAACGTTCACACTATCCTTGCTCTACACTTTCTTGCTTTCCTGCAGCATCGCGCCCATGCAGCCGTGGAACGACCTGCGCGGCGGCCACCCTGGAAGTTCGTCCGGCCGGTCGTCGCACGGCGCTTCTTTTCGCGCTTCCACTCCTGCCCACCACAACGTCTCGCGTCGCAGCGATCGCCGCCTTGGCCAGCCACAGTACCAGCAGTTCGGCAGGCCTGCGTCGCCCACTCCGCAAGGGCACGTGTTGTTTTTGGATTCCTATCGTTCTCACTGTTTTGTGGAACTGTTCTCTTTTCAGTAGCCCTCTCAGTGTAGTGCCGCCTTCCACTCTGGAACGGGAACGCCAGTACTTGGACTCTGTCGACCCGGCGGCCTACGCCAACCGCTTTGTTGGTCCGTCCAACGGTGGGCACACGCACACCGACTACCCTGTCGCCTACCAGGCGCCCTTCTTGAACAGCCGCCCTGTCCCCAGATTCCACGACGGTTCTGCGGCTCCAGGTCACCGCCTTCTGATTTTTTCTCAACGTTTATAATTACCTTCCTTATGTATTTTGCAGCGGTTGTGGACAATGTGGTTTCTGAAGTCCACCGTCGCCATCAGATGCAAGGGCGCATCGACGACGCAGTTGTAGAAGTCGACGGCGTGGTGGTCAGATACTCCAACGACGTCGAGGTTTTCACCAATCCACTTTCTTTATGCATTTTGTGAACGTTTACTCCTTTGCCTGACGCCCCTCCGCCGCCTAACCTAACCTTTGTGACGGTCATTCTCCATATCCCTAGACTGCGCCTCCCGGCCCGGTTGGTCCTGCCGTGCACACGCTGCGCCCGGACGTTTTGGAGAACCTTATGGTCCTCGCCAAGAAAATCGACGTTCGTTTCCAACAAAGTTCGGTTCCGTTCTCATTACTTAACGTTCATACTTTTACAGCCCCAACTTCTGCATGGCGCTCCGTGGCCCACCGGGTCTGTTCGCGTCTCTGGTGTTGTGCAAGACGTGCGCTCTTCCTCTCTGGGTGGTGCGCCGCGAGCGCCGCCCCCCGATACCACACCTGAGCTCGTCCGCTCAGGTGTCCTGCCTCTGTCACAGAAGTGTTACACAAGTCGCTTCACTTTCTAACTGACTTTAGCCCAAAGCCAGGACAGCGTGCCCAAATTGACCGAGTCTCAGCGAAAGGAGTACGACGCTTTGCCAGCCACTCAGCCGCCGCTCAGTCAGGCGCAGAATCAGGCGCAGAGTCAAGCGCCGACCAACCAGTCATCCATTGTGGTAATTTGTTGAAGTTCCATGCTTTCTGAATGGCTAGAATCGCTGGCGCTGGCACCTACGTAGCTACGCAGCTGCCTTCTTCATTGCAGTTCAACCCCTACGGGGACGACGAGGACGTCGGCAGCTTCCTGCAAGAGGGCGCAGACCCTGGGTACGACACGTCTGTTCGCTTCCTTTGGGACCCCACGGTCGAAGCGCCGCCTGAGTACACTACGCCGGAGGGGCCCCGCGTGGGGTACGCCGCCACGTCGCAATACGGCGAGGGCAGCAGTGGCGACGTGCGTCACGTTTGTTGACTACGCTTGCTCCTGACAGTAGACATTTGTGGATTCATTCTGTAAACGTTCATAATTCCGCTCATAGGAGTTTGTGGTGACGAAGACGAAGGACGGCAAGCCAATTGCGCCGGGGACGCCTGCCCGAAAGAGAGCGCCCGCTTCGCGCCGCCCTCCCGTCAATATGGATTCGTTTTCGGTGCTACTTTTCGGCATGGCCAATGATTGCTTTGTCGCCACAATGACTTTTATTAACGTTCACCGCATTGATAAATTGAGGACGCTTCCGAGGTTGAACCCGTGCTGAAGAAGAACGCCATGGGTACGTATCTCGCGGTCTTTTCGTACTACGACTGCCGCGAGAGCGACCGCGACAGAGGCGCCGTTTTCACGCAGGTTGCGCCTTCGTGCCTTTTACGCGTTGCCTTTTAAGCTGCTTTTCTTAACGTTCACTCTTTGTCTTAGGTTTTGGAGACCTCTATCGACGGTCGGGAAATTCGCGTGCCCCTGCAGTGCGTCGAGAATTTCGTGGAGCGCAACGCCAAGAAGGTCGACAGAGACATCTCCAAGTAAGCCTTCACACAGTGGCACGTCTGCATGGAGCACACCTAATTGTTTATGTCCTGCAGACTCAGTCCCGACTCTACTGTGGCGCAAATCGAGGTTGTCGTGAAGAACACCGTCAAGGACACTATGAACTTCACGTGGAAGTTGGTCTTCGATGGCGCGGAGGGAGCGGTGTTGTGGTCGCGCCTCCGTGAGTCCTCCTCCACTGGGAACCTTGTGTCGTCAACGTCGTCATTTGAATTGTGAACGTTCAGAGAAGATGCGCATCAGCACCAGTACTGCCCAGGAGTTGGACGCGATGTCCTTCGATTCGTTCGTCGCCAAAGTCGCGTCGAACGACATCCTCGCCCAGATCTGCCGTCAAGTCCACCGGGGCCTTCACCTCGGCGATCTAGCCCGCCTTAACGTCAAGAACGTACGTTTGCTTCTCACTTGCTTCTACTGCTTTTGTTATTGCGTCTTGGCGGCTTTGTTTCGTCCCATTTGCTTCTCTATTGCGGTAGCTGGCTTGTGTGTTCAGAGCGCCCTGTACACCCCCATTCAAGACTGGATGCGAGACAAGCACAACTGCCTGCTCAACACGTGGAAGTACCACAACAAGAAGATGCTGCTGAAGGGCTTCCGCTCCCACACCTGGCGCGACATCGGCGACCCCCGCCAGTACGCCGTCGTGGACGTCGTTAAGAAGCGCCGTGACAAATTGCGAAACACGCACGGCCGCAAATGAGGTGCCATGCCGTTCGCCTGTGTGTCGCTTACGATTTCGCTTCCTTCCTTCGCTTCGCTCGCTTCTATCCCCACTTTTCTTTCCTTGAGCTGCTCACTGCGCAGTCGCATTCGCCTCCTTCTCAATGTTAGCATTCTGTCGCTCTGCTTTTCACGTACGGTACCAGCTTCTGTTACACGTCAGCTTCTCCATAAGCATTTTTCTCAACGTTCATACTTTCACTTCGCATGTACCGTCGCCCCTTCGCTTCACTTTTCAGTTTTGCGGATTTCGTTATCACGCTTCTTCCATGCGTTGTCGCTCCTACGTGCAGTCGCCGCTCGTTGCTCCTTGTCTGTTGCTATGTTACGGCCACGCGAGATTAGCCGTATAAACGTTCATACAAAACTGAAAAGTTCGATCGTACTTTCCATTTGCTCTGCTTCTGTCAATGGCGCTGCCTGCTGCACACTCATTGCACCTCACTTCCTCTTACTCAGTACCGCTTTCTTTAGCTTTTTGGTTTTCTCAGCACCCCATCTGTTGCTTCCAGCCCGGCCCGCATTCAGTCAGTGTATTACTGCCTTTGCCTTGCTCTACCTGGTCTGTCTGCCGCTCCCACACCTCCAGACGCCCACCCAACATGTCACGTACTCCAGTGCATCGCAATCGGCGGGCCGCTTCCACTCCGCCTAGCCCAACCAAGATGAGTCCCACCAAGTTGCCCTCCTTCGCGGCGCTGGCTGCGTTGGCGGTCGGCCATCCACCCAACGCTATCGACCGTACGCCGCTGCGTCGAAGCGTCTCCTTCCGCGTGCGGTGAGTTCATTTCGACTGCGCTGACGTGCGGCCGCGTTGGCCTTCCTGCACTGCAACCCTGTGCGTTGCGAATCATCAGTGAACGATTACAGTTTCTCTCCCATCACGCCGATCGACGCTCCTCGTGGCAGCAACGGCTACTTTTCCGACGAGAGTCCCTTCGAGCTGCCGCGTCCCGACACTCCCTACCCGTCGCCGCGCGCGCGCCCGAGGAGGGCGCTGTTCGAGGAAATGGCCGAGCGCAAAAAAGTGGGTTTGCAGCAGCAGCAAATTATTATCGTTCACACATCGCAACGGCGGCCAATTCAGTCTGTCAAGCCGAAGCTGGTCGCGCAAGATGCCGACGTCGTCGACGTCGACATGCCAGGGTCGTCCGGCGCCAACAACCGCAAGCGCAAGGCGGACGTCAAGGCCACGGACGGAGATGAGGTCTTCGCAGGTTGCTTGACTGTATGCGAACGAGACACACTTTCTGTGAACGTTCAGCCTCCGTTGGACGCCAAGCGGCTGCGCGGCACCACTTCCGCTGCGCCGGCGACGGACCCTCTCCTGCCCGAAGATAGGCTCCGTCTGGGAGTGTCAGCCGGCGTTGCCGTCGCTGCACAAGCGCTGCGAACGCAGACGCCAGACGACACCATGGAATTGGCCGACCTGGAGGAGCGGCTGATGAAGATCTGACAGGGGAAGATGTGAACGTTCATAGAAGTAGGATCGCTGCCACTGTCTCAAGTTGACGCTGCAACTGTCTCAATGTGTACCTCATACGTACTGCTGCTCCTTTCATACGTGCCATTCGTCTTCTTCGCTTGTCGTCCCGTGTAGACGTAGGAACGCCTTGCCTTTTGATTTCGCTTCATTTCCTGACATTTCACTGAGGTGCGAGTTTCACTGAGGTGCGAGTGCCGCTCCCGTTTCGCTCTCGTTCGCGCGGCGAATGCGCTGCCTGCATTTTTGGTAAGACGAACCTTTCGTATGCATCAGACTGTACTGTGTTTATTCGTACCACATTTTCGAAGCGCAAGTAAAGTCGTACTTCGACCGACGAACTGCTGTTGCTTTAACGCCGGCTACAAACCCGGATTTATCGCGACGTCGAGGTTGTCGTTACAAAGTCTCAGTCTTTCTGTGTCTCACTGGTCCTTTCGAACGAAGTCGAGTATAATGGTGCGCTCTAAAGGCGGCCCACAGGTCTCCAGAGAGTCCAGTGAGTCGGATGCCTCTGCAGATGCCGCGCCAGCGCCCACAGCCGAGGAGTTCAAGAAGCTGCGGTTGCGCGTGGAAAGTGAGGCGGTTAACCAACGATTTGACTACTAGCTACTAACTCAGTAATTGTGAACGTTCATAATGTGGTCAGGGCTGGAGACGATGCTCGACGTGCTGGGCGTCAACAAGAACGCCTTCGATCCTTGCAACCCGCGCAAACTGAAGCGAAGTGTCAGGGACGCCCTGGCAGACGACAGCGATCAAAGCGGTTAGCGTCTCCTACTAAGCTGTCGACAGGACGAGCAATGAACGGCCGACGACAGATGAATAAACGTTCAGACTTCGTCGAGCCGATTCACGACGCACAACTGGACAAAGAGTTCTTCCGCGTCCCAGACGAGTTCAACTACAAGATCAGCAGTTTCCAGAAGTCGATTGATCTTGTCGAGCGGCTGCCCGGCTTCTGTCTGACAGAAGTGGAGAACAACAAGTGCTACGTCAACTTCGACATGGAGGCGTTCTGCGCCTCCGACTGGTGGAAAAGATTCGTCAGCGTGCAGGGGGCCTTTGTCCTGCGCAGCAGGTTCCCGCCGCGCGCGGGCCAGCTGGAGCAAGGACTGCCGCGAAACGCGGTCGTCGCAGCGCGGCTTCACGGAGCCCTGTTGACCAGCTACAAATTGCTGAACGGCGCGAAAAGGAAGGAGCTAGTGGATCCCCGCCGCATGAACGATTATAGTATGTTGGACTATGGACGCTGAGCGTTCCTCTCCTCTTCAACAGACATGCGCTATTCAGTGTCGGAGGCCGTGAAGGGTAAGACGGTGGACGAGTACATCCACTGCACCTCGGTGTTCCCAGTCTTCCGTGGTCCCCTCATTCTGGCTGCGGTCGAGTGCGGTGCCCTAGACCCCACAAAAGTCGACCCCGACTTTGTGCTGTCCACCCTCAACGAGCTGGCCGTCAACGCCAAAGTTTGGAAAGCGAACGCCTTCGTCAAGTCTATCCCAAAGCCCCCGAAAGGGGCTGCCACGAAGGTGAAGCAGCCAGCGAAAGAGGCGACTGAGGCGGCCGCCACACCAGCGGCGCCTAAGAAGACAGACGACAAGCCCAAGGGCAAAGAGGCGCCTAAGAAGACAGCCGAGAAGCCGAAGGGCAAAGAGGAGAAGCTGCCCAGGCGGCAGACGGCCAACGGAAAACGGAAAACCGCCAAGAAAGGGAAAGCGGAGGAGAAAACCGACAAGTCGACAGCGCGCCAGCCCCCTCCCCTGCTCGATGCCGACGACGACGTCGACGTGGGAGTACCCAGCGCGGTTCGTTCCATATGTGAAGCGCAGCTGTCGGCGTATACTGTAAACGACTACAATTCTCGTGCAGGCGGCAGACAATGGTCCAATGCCGCCGTCCACGACGGCGACGAAGTCTCCAACGAGACTCGGCAAGCGGAAGCTGCCGGCGGAGAAAGGAAAGGACGCAACTCATGGAAATGGTAAAGGGATGTGCCGCGACTGTCCGTGGTGGTCGCAATGACAGATTGTAAACGTTCTCAATAAATCAGCCGCAGCAGCCCTGGACGACACTTCCAAGGACCTGTTCGCGACCACCCAGGGCAGTGAGGCACCCACCGCACCAACGGCGCCCAAGAAACGAAGGACAGCCGCCCCAAAGACTGCCAAGAAAAAGAGTGGCAAAGTGGGACAAGCGGCCGGGCGAGGAACAGCCAGTTGTGTAACAGCTAGTTTTGCGTGTTTGTGGGGTAAACGGCAGCAGGCAAGATTAGACGGTCACGCTTGCAGAGGCGCAGGTCAAGGTGAAGTTGTCGGCCCCGACTGCAGGGAGACGGTCGGCGCGCAAGCCTGCCGGCGCGTATACTGAGCAGGTGCGGGCCGAGAGGCATGAACGTTCACAATACGGCCGTCTCGCTCGTATTTGTGCACAGCGACTTGAGACGTGTTCTTCAGCCTACATTCCTGTCCAACCCGAACGACGCGACATATCAGCCGACCCAGGGGACCCAAGGCACCGTCGGCGGCGGTACCGAAGCGCCCGAAAGCCCCACGCCCAGCGACGGCGGCGTCTCGCAGGAGTCGGGAACCACTGGAGGCGAAAGGCCCACTCCCGGCGAAGAAGGGCCGCAGGGGCAAGTCGGAGACGACGACGACGATGTCAGCGTCGTCAGGGAGACGCAAGACGACTTCGACGACATCGACAGTGACTACCTGGCGTGCGTGGCCGGTGAGGGCGAGGAAGGAACCACGCAGGGCCTCACGCTGCAGATCGACAGCTCGGAAGACGACGAAGAAGTCGCCGAGCAGGTGGAAGAGACCTTCGCCAAGCTGCCCTTCCAGTTGAAGCCATTCGATTTGACGGTGCGAATTACGGCAGGCTAACAATTATAAACGATCACACTTGTTAGGACCTGCTTACAGGTATACCCCCTTGAGGAGCAGAAGAAGTACGCTCAGTGGCTGGCCATGCTGACAATGAAGAAGACAGACACGTTCACGAAGCACCTGTTCTTGCTGTTCAACGTCAACAGCGACCTCTTCGCCATAGACGTAAGAGCAGGAAGCCATGGGCTTATTACATGAACGTTAAGTCAATGTGTGGCAACTGCAACCGTCCACGTGTGTAGCCCACCCCTCTCCTTGTAGGTGGCCCACACCAAGAGGCGGCTGGGGTACAACGCGCCGGACACTATCCCAAAGCCGCCCATTCTGAAGCGCGAGTAGAAGCAGTGAATCCGCCGTCGAAACAGAGAGCGTCGAAACAGAGTTGTGCGCCGCCGCCGTGTCGTTAAGAAATAAAAGTGTATCGTGAACGTTAATGGATCGAGTGTTGAAGTGAAAGGCGTGCAGCCAGCTGAACTTCTCTGACGATACCACGCTTAGGCGCACAACAAATCCAATTACGTCCAATTATCGTGTAGGTTTGCGCACCCGTGAAGTAGGAGAGAGAAAACGAGAGCCATGGCTAGCAGCTGGGCGTGGGACGCTGCGCACTGCGACGCTGCGAATAGCGGCGCAGCGCAGGAAACTCCGCTGGACGTCACACTCGCTGATTTGATGGAGCCAGAAGGCGAAGAAAGCGCGCGCGTCTCGTTGAACGCGACGCTTGGCTACGCAGCCGCCTCGCGAGATGACGACGATGATTCATCGGCGCCTCCCAGCGACAAAAATGACACGGACTGGGTGGATGAGGAGGCGGGAACTGACTTGTCGCAGCGCACTGAGCAGTCCGAAGGACGCGGCGACGACAGCGAAGCGCCAGGGTTGGTGTCTAAAAAGGGCGGCGACGAAAGCGGAAGCACCAGCGACAGCGACACAGCAACGCAGGAAGAAGGGCGACGAAAGAAGCTGCGCAAAAGGAAAGAGTTCCCCCAGAGAGATAGTGACGACGAGGAAAGCGGCAGCGATGACGACGACAACAGCCGTGAGGAAGTGTATCCAGCAAAGCGGCAGCCGCCGAACCGAAGGCGAAAAAAGGCGGCCGACGGGGAGGGGGGAGCGGCGGCAGCAGGCGCAGCGCAACCACGCAAACGGAAGAAAAAAGCGCCAGAGAAGCCTCCATCCACGTTGGAAGAATTTATGGACAGAGCGCACCGCCAACTGGAGAGACCGCGATCAATTAGAAGCATCTACAACGCAGATGTCTACTACCCTGTGTTAGCCGAGCGAGAAAAGCAGGCTGCAGCAGCCGCAGCAAAAAAGAAACGAAGAAGTGAAATACTGGAAAAGAATGACCTCAACGTCGACGGCTTCCACTCGTTGCCAGACGACTTCGGTGAGCCGGTGAATGCGTGACGATAAAAAGAGTGAACGTTACTGAAACCGCACCTGTACTAGTGAACGTTGAGAGGCAACGAAAGTGTGAACGTTAATGAATCCAAACCTGTTGGACTGAACGTTGACAATCTAGCGAGCAAGTGAGATGGCACGGCGGCAAGAGCCTCTGTTCAGGTTGGACGGACGACCCTCCTCTCACTTACCCATACGAAGGGAGAGTGTGCGATGGAGCCGTGCCGTTCAAGGAGAAAGGCCAGGAAGGTGAGCTTAGCGGGAGACATGTAATCGTAATCTGTGAACGTTAAGACAAGTGGCCACTTTGTGTTAACAACAGGCCTGCAGCACGACTTCAGCGACGCAGCACCAGTAGATATATTCTGGCACCTAAGCAAAGACTGGCGAGCGCTGTGGAGGTATGCGACGAATCAGAAGGGGCGCGAGCTGTACAAGGACAAATGGGTGGAATTGACAGACGACGACGAGATCGGTTATTTCATGATGCGAATCAGGTCGCACGCATTCCCCCTGAGAAGAATGATCATGCACTGGTATCACGAGGAGTACAAGGTCGTGGTGTGCGCACGAAAGGGGAGTGCGCAGCTCACTTATAAACGTTCATAACTTAATTTCAGCACCTCCGACTGTCGGACCTCCTTACGTGGAAGCGATACAACCAAATACACGCGTGCTGTTGCCTGTATGACCGTGAAAAGGCGGCCAAGTATGGGTTGGGAGACCCGAAGTCGCCGAATTACAATTCCAACTACAAGGTCGCGGACGCGCTCAAACTGCTGTTCAAGACCGTAAATGAAGTGTATCGCGCGCCTCAGATGCTCTCGATCGACGAGTGCCTCTTTAAGTTTCTCGTGAGTGAGGCAAAAGTTGTGGTATACAGTAGGAGTCCTGTGACGATACGTAAACGTATTTGCAGGGAAAGTTCTTGGAGCTCATCAAAAACCCGAAAAAGCCGGCGAAGGTGTGAACGTTAAGTATTTTTGTCGCCGCACAAACTGGACGTATTTCTTCCTCACTTTGCAACCGAACCTCAGGTTGGACTCCACCTGTACATGGTGACCACATCCTTCGGGCTCGCTCTCTACGGAGTGCCCTACAGCCGGTCGAAGAGGTACAAGTATAGCGAGAAGGGCCTACTCACAGGCGTGGTCATGGAGTTGCTGGAGCAGCGCGAAATGGGCTCAGCTGGGCGCAGCCTGCTCAACGCCAACAGAATAGTGAGTGGCACTCACACAGCCAATAGAAACCTGCGCACGACAGCCAGCACAACCAGCAGTAAAGGGTTGCAGAAGGGCAGAGCGCGCGCGGTAAGCATTCGACCGGCTAAGAATATCTGTAAACGTTTAGGTGGCGTTCGACAACTTGTACACGGACGTCCCTCTGCTGTGGAATATGCTACAGCACGACACTTTCGGTGTGGGCACGGTGCGCCCCAGCCGCGCCTTCATGCCTGCCAAGTTTCTGCGGCACGTCGACGAGGAGACGAATAAAAAGAAAGCTGTGAGAATCTAGCTACTGTAAACGTTCATACTTGCATTGCGTTGCCCAACCTCACTTGCCACACGGTACAATTCAGAATTCGATGGCGGTGTGGGACTACGCCTACTGCTACTCGACCATGCGCAATTTCCTGGTGCTGACTTGGAGAGACAAAAACTATGTGGCGTTGATGAGTACAATTCCCGTCAAAATGGACGAAGTGGGAAACTGGTTTAGTTATGTAGCGTCGGAGTGCAACAATGCAACTATTCAGGTGAAGCCGCATCTCCGCTGGGTCGACTTGAACAAGGTCGCGGCCACGGGCGCCACTCAGGAAGCGGAAAAGGGCGACATAAAGAAGAAGAAGTGGGAAAAGCGGGTCATCAAGAGGCCGGAAATTGTAAACGTTTACAATGACACAATGGGAGGCGTGGATAACATGTGAGACAAAACCTGGTACACCGTAACAATTGGTAAGTGCGGAACACTGGCAGTATGGCAAGTAACTGAACGTAGCCACACGCGAAACGGTGGGCAGGACACGCAAGATACTGACATGCAACATCATGTGACAGCAAATATGAACGGTAAGCAAAATATTTGCGAAGTGTAAACGTTTATAGTACCGTAAAGGCACTTGTTAACAGAACGCCAACGAATTTCTCACGTCGACCGTATTCAGGGACTGCCTCATCGCTTCGTCGTTCCGCCAGGGCCGGAACAGAACGTGGATCAAGCGCTACTTCGAAATTCTGGCGTCAATCACCATGAACAACGCTTTGCACATCTACCGCATGGTGAAGAACCCCAAGTACCCAGCCGACACGCCAAGCAAGCGGTACAGCATGCCGGACTTTCGCGAGGACGTGTACAACGGTCTGAAGAAGCGACTGGAGAAAGCGAAGGTATACGATGTAGAAAAGGCTCACACATGAGGAGAACAAGAGTAGATCAGTCGTGCGCGGTTGAGTAACAAGAATGGCGATAGATAACGTTAACAAATAGGCAGCACAGGTTGGTAGCGCGCAAGACAAGAATGATGAACGTTTACAAAAGCGCGGTGCGCGTTATGTAGGCGTGCGACCAACTTCGGTAGCAACAAGTGACGATATATCGACAGCGCGCACTGCAGGGACTCGAGCCGAAAGGTCCTCACCCCGTCTACCTGGAACACGAGCTGTGCAAAATCGATGAGCTACCAAGCAAGGGACTGAAGGGCGGTCACGCCAAGCAAAGAGTCTGTGGCGTCAGCAGCTTGTTGAAGAAGAAAGGGCACACGACGACGTTCGGCTGCAAGAAGTGCGACATGCCAGTGTGCGCGACGCCTTGTTATTCCATTCATTTGGAAGACGTGAGAGCGAGAGGACAGTAATGCCGCGCGCCAAATTGGTGAACGTTAACAATAGTGGCAAAGTTGAGAACGTTAACAATAATTGACTCGTAGCGTGAGGTGCTGTTGCGCGCGCACTGAATGTAAGAGTCGAACTCCCCTCACGCACGCGATGTCACGCAGCACCACAGATTACACGAACACCGATCTCATACGGTAGAGCAGCGCAGCGTGAATGACGGACGGATCTTCATCCTTGTCGACGGCAAAGATGGGCGTCGTCTTGTCCTTCAGAAGGATGGTTTCCCCAGTAGAGGGGTCGAACATCCTCTGCAATTTGTCGAAGTGAAAGAAACTAAGCAGTAGTCGACAAACAGCCACGGACTGAAGTAGTGCGACATGAAGCGCCCACCGTCTGCCTGGAGATCTGAAAGACTTTTTTATCTCCAATCTCCAACATGTAGTGGAAGGTATCCACTTGTCTTTCCGTCCTGTTGGCCATGATGGCCTGAAGGTGCTGGCGGTGTGACCGCTCGTCGCTGTCCTGTCTGCTCTCCATTTCCAGCCGGTGAGTCTGCTGCGCCTTGGCCAGACGATTCTGCAACATACGGCCTAACGTCATAGATGTAGATCGGAACGGAAATCGCAGCAGCAAACCTCAATTGAGCGGTTTCGCTCGACTTCTAGGCGTCGCGCCACCTCAATGACGGTCCTTCTCTTCTGAAAGAGTGACGTCCCATTAAGAAGGCTGCGCAAACTGCGTGCATAACCTAGCAAACTTGCAAGCCAGCCACTAACTTCCATGTAAACTCGCAAGCAGTAGACGACCGCCCAGGTCGACGCGACGACGAGAACCAATCCGACCACCCCAGCGGCAAACCACATCTTCGCATCGTCGCCGCTCATGTTGCTGTCCAAACGACGTGAAATGTGTAGTTAGCGACTTCAAATGTAGTTAGGAGCAAGTGCGAAACCGTTATAATCCGTCTCCTGCATTTGGGTATATACTACGCTAAGCTATAGCTGCTCCTCGGGCGATTAGCATAGTCCATTTCATCATCCATTCCCGACTGTATCCATGCCGCGATTGCAGCACGATGAATCGTGTGTGTGTTCGCTTTGCCGTGCAAGTTACGTGGATGCAAAACAGACGACAACTGAACTCTTAGTGAACGGCCATGTACTGAACGTATATGAAATACGCTACAATGAACGTTCACTGAAATTACACTGAACGTTCACTGAAATCACAACTAATTGCAGTCATACGCATTCACAGTATAGCTACTTTCTTACGCGCAACGCCTTTCACTTCACATTGCCATCATATTGTCTTCAGTTTGGGAAGCCCTGACGGCCATTCCATTTCTCTGAACGTTTACTCCCGCTTTTTCACTTAACGTTTTCACTTTGTTGACTGATTTCAGCTGCCAACTGAAACGATGTTTCTATCGTTGGGTAACATAAGTGAATATGCAGAAAATTTCCTACACTTTGCTGCTTTATCCAGGGGGGGGGGGGTTCAATCGACAACAAGAACAAGATTCCCGTTCCGGTTGGTCCAAGATTGGGGGGGGGTAGTAGTTACATTCCTAGCAACAAATTTTGGACTGCGGTGCAATTTTAGAGCAATTTCCTAAAGGAAGGATTCGTGTTCAGCGTCGTCGAAAAGCTCGAGACAAGTGAAAACTCAATTTCGCAAATTTGACCCAATTAAAAATTTGGCTGGGGTGCAGCACCTAAAAATTGTCAAGGCACATCGTCGACGCTGAACACGTTGCTTCGGTCACTTTGCCGCTAAAGGAGTGATTTCCAGCCCAAAATTCCACCCAAGGTCGAAAATCCCAGTTTTCCACTCAGGACCCAGCACCTTTGCCACTGCGGATCTCCCGAAAAACAAAAGCTATCTTGGCAATCTTGGTCTCGATCGAAAGGCCATACAAGTCTCCAAGTCAGAGTAGAAATCAGTGAGGGTCCACCATCGCAAACTCGAGTTATGATTTTTAAAGGCTGGAAATATTTTTGAAATTCAAGTTTTTACCATACTCCCGTGGCGGACCACCTAGGGAGCCCGTTCCAGTCCCGCTTCGTAAAGCATCTGAAGGACTACAACATGCCCAAAAATCACCAAAATCGATCCACTTTTGCGAAAGTTATGGCCTGATTATTTTACTTACTTGGCAAAAATTCCGAAATTCAGGGGACTTCATAAAGATTAACAGCAAACATCATCAACACGCTAAACCAATGCCAAATTATAATCTGCACCCCAGAAACCCATGGTGCAACGCAAATTCGTTGCGTCTGTCATTTTCAGTTTCTGCCGCCTCTGTCTACTCAAAATAGTCATACGGTAGGTCTTCTCAAGTCGCAATGCGCCTTTTCTGATTTGGGTCGTGGATTGGGTCGTGGGTCGTGGATTGGGTCGTGGGTCGTTGGGTCGTGGAATACTAATAGCCCTAAAAGAAGCGCGGGACTGGCGCGCTCTCACTGCAATAACTCGTTGTAAGACCAGCGCACATATATTTGGACATCTGGCTTACTGTAGCCGTAGGGTATAATTTCTCAGCTACACACGAGGAAATATGTTTTGTTTGGGCAGATGGATTTAGTCTGGTGTGCGCAACTTGAGCACGCCCTTTTGTGTGCGGGATGCGCAGCTTTTATCGATAACGTGGAAAGGATAGTGCGTCAATGTTGACGTTGACGTTTGCATAATCGGCCAACTTCACAGCACGAAAACGTACCGTAGCACATTCGATAGCATGCTACACCCTCCGTAACCATAGCATGTAAGCCCCTCTGTAAATGTGACTATTCTACACATTTGTGTTCTAGAGCAACCACTGAGCGTTCAAACTAGTTTTAGATACATATTACATAGGTTAATTGGTGCGTCTGTCTGTGTATGCACAATTGTGCTGCAACCCTACATAGTCCACTGCTTGCGAATGGGCCATTCAAAATTCTGCCGAAATTCAAGTATAGCGATATCCGCGTAAGTAATCGGAGCTAGAAGTCAAGAAGAAGGAAGAAGAGCGAGAGGAGAAGTGAAGACGCCATCGGTGTTCCTCATCGCCGCCGTCGTCGCCAGCGTCGTCGCCGACGTGGCGCTGCCGCAGCAGACCGACGACCAGAGGCAAGAGCCGGCGACGACTACGCCCCTTCAACCGGAGAACAGCAAGCCGATCGTGGACGAGCCCCGACCGGAAGCAGGAATGGGCGAAGAGGCGACGCGCTGCCACGTCGGCCGACTGTCGCTCGAGGGCGCCGGCGGTGGAAGAAGAGGGCGACCAGCAGATCTGCCGACGCGACAGTGCCCCAAGCAGAGCGGCCGCCACTGCGTCGTCGTCGTACACGAAGACACAGCCAACGGGTGGAATGGAAGCGGCGTCGTCGGAAGATTCGACTGCGACTTGACGGGGGCCTGCCAACGGCGCTTCAGCACCATCTACGCCCCGTGGAAGAAGAGGCCGAACCGCCGACTGCCGCCGACGCCGACTGATGGACGACGCCGACTGACGGGTCCGAACCGTGGCATTTGTGAATACTTCATTTAACTGCAACACTATCATACATTCCCTGTTTTGATTCAGGAAGCCGCTTCTACCGTGGAAACACGACGGCAGCAGAAGAGCCGAATGCGGTCGTCTGGTGTTGCGACAACCCGACTAAGAGAAGCAGCATTCTGAAGGCAAAGACAGAGAAGAAAGGGAAGGCGCCCTGCAACCGGCCCGGCGTCTGGTTAGAGCGGCGGCCGACCAGGCGGCGATCAGCAGCAGCAGCAGCAGCCACCGACAGAGGCGTTGTCGAGCTCCCACTCGGCAGGCTGAAGAGGCAGCCAGGAAAGAGCTGCTATCACTGGGACTAGCCGTTCCTTCCCGTTGCAGAAGAATTCCTGAGATCTGAATACCATGGAATGTAGTCGTCAATGGCCGTAATGTCCTGTTGCATGATCTGTCCTGTTCAAGGTCTGTCCGTTGCAAGGTCTGTCCCGTTGTGAGCCAACGGCGCTGGTCGCCTCGCACGCGCGCCGCAACGTCCGCCCTGTTCATTGTCAAGGTCTGACCTGTTGCAAGATTTGCCATGTTGAAGGGTCTGTCCTATTGCAGGGTTTGTCCTGTTGCCAGGTCTATCCTGTTACAAGGTCTGTCCTGTTGAAAGATCTGTCCTGTTGAAAGATCTGTCCTGTTGAAAGATCTGTCCTGTTGCGACCCAACGGTGCTGTTCGCCTCGCGCGACCATCCTGTTGCTACGTCTGTCCTGTTGCAAGATCTGTCCTGCTGCAAGATTTGCTTTGTTGTAAGATCTGTCCTATTGCAAGATCTGTCCTGCTGCAAGATTTGCTTTGTTGTAAGATCTGTCCTGTTGCAAGATCTCTCCTGTTGCAGGGTCTGTCCTGTTGCAAGGTCTGTCCTGTTGCAAGGTCTGTCCTGTTGCAAGATCTGTCCTGTTGCACGATCTGACCTGTTGCAAGATCTGTCCCGTTGCAAGGTCTGTCCTGTTGCAAAATCTGTCCTGTTGCAAGGTCTGTCCTGTTGCAAAATCTGTCCAGTTGCAAAATCTGTCCTGTTGCAAGATTTGTTCTGTTGCAAAATCTGTCCTGTTGCAAGATTTGTTCTGTTGCAAAATCTGTCCTGTTGCAAGGTCTGTCCTGTTGCACGATCTGTCCTGTTGCAAGATGTGTCCTGTTGCAAGATCTGTCCTGTTGCAACCTGTTGCAAGATTTGTCCTGTTGCAAGATTTGTCCTGTTGCAAAATCTGTCCTGTTGCAAGGTCTGTCCTGTTGCACGATCTGTCCTGTTGCAAGATGTGTCCTGTTGCAAAATCTGTCCTGTTGCAGAAGGTCTGTCCTGTTGCGAGCCAATGGCGCTGGTCGCCTCGCGCGAGCATCTTGTTGCAACGTCTGTACTGTTGCAACATTTGTCCTGTTGCAGAAAGTCTGTCCTGTTGCAAGCCAACAGCGTTGACTGCCTCGCGAACGCGCCGTACAAAGCGCAGCGCAAAAAAATGATAGAAAGCGGACAAATTTTCCGGTTGCAAGTTCTGTCCTGTTGCAAGATTTGTCGTTGCAAAATCTGTCCTGTTGCAAAGGTTTGTCCTGTTGCGAGCCACCGGCGCTGGTCGCCTCGCGCGACGATCCTGTTGCAACGTCTGTACTGCTGCAGCGTCCTGTTGCAGAAAGTCTGTCCTGTTGCAAGCTAACTAATGGCGCTGACTGCCTCGCGAACGCGCCGTACAAAGCGGCGCGCAAAACAAATGCTAGAGAGCGGGCCGATTGTCCTGTTGCAAGATCTGTCCTGTTGCAAGCGAAATAGTCGCTGAAACGGCTTGAATTGCCTGCGCGAGCATTGTCGTACTGTTCGGCTCTGTTGAATTGCACATTGCAAGGTTCTCTGCTGTACCGCGCACTGCCGCACTGTTCGCTTTTGCAAGGCTCTGCTACCGTGCATTGCCGTACTGTTCAGGCAAAGCCTGCGTTGAGGGCAGGCAGCAACAGGCGGCGCTGGCCGTGCAGCGATTGATTCTCTGCGGCCGATCGATCGAAGCGAGCGAACTTCTCTGCGGGACGCCGCTGGCGTCCTGCTGGCTTCCTAGCGCGTGCGTGCTGAAGCTTGGCGTGGCGAAGTGCTAGCGAGGCAAGCGCGTGCTGAAGCGTCGCGTGGCGAAGTACTAGGAAGGCGAGCGTTTCAGACAGACAGACAGACGGACACTACACCTAGCTAGCTTAGTAATGTAGATGGCGAGAACAAAGAGTGCCCCCTTAGTCGAAACTACGCCTGCGCCTACCAGTTCAACTTACAAAAGACCAATAAGACAACACTCGATGATTTGATCTGCAGATCGAAAGGAGGCACGTGCAGCGGACAGCCAGATCACTACAACAAACTCGACGAAGACACCGGACACTACTTCGTCTGCCACGAGTGCATCGAGAGCTGTGGCAAAGACAGCTGGAACCCGACGCTGGACAAGTTCAAAGAGGCTGTTGCAGATGCAAAAGAGAAGGGGAAGGAGAAGCGCTTCTTCTGCCACGACTACGACAAGGACGCCGACGTCGGCAAGGTCGGCAAGGACCCCGACGACAAGATCGTCACCGACAAGAAGGGTTTCCCGCACGTTTGCGCTTCACGTCTCTGCCTCGCCGAGTATAATAGCGAAAACAAATCCGAGCCGTTCCATCGCCGGTGCTGGGACGAGAAGAAGTCTGCCAACTGGTCCGACTGTAAAGATCTCGCGACGAACGGCTCGTCCTGCAGACTGGACGACACCGACAACCCGACCGAAGCAAAGAAGGCCGTCTGCTGCTGCAATACTGGCGTCCTCTGCAACAACGAGACCCTGGAAGAGAAAGTCGAGACCTACTTCAACAATGCCATAACCACGACGACCACAACGACGACCACCACGACCACGACAACGACGACGACGACAACAACCACGACCACTACGACGACGACAACCACTACCACCACCACGACAACTACCTCGATCACCACCACTCCCACGACGCCATCTGCGCCGGCCAGCTCCCCATCAGCGACTGAGGCAACGACCACCGATAGCCAACCACCCAGAAGCCCTTCCGTCCAGCAGACGACCACCACGGACGACAGACAAAGCGATTCGACAACCAGCCGAGACGAAGAGGATGCTTCCGACGACCGACAGCTCCAGTGCCACTAGCGCCTCTCCAGTCGATACTACTACCAAGGTCACAAGAGCCAAGTCGGCAGACGGCTACAGCCAGTTGTGGCTGTTGCTCTTCGCGCTGCCCGCTCTTCTTCTGCTAAGTGCCGTCGGGCTCTACGTCTGCCTCATTCTCGCGTTCCGACGTCGGCGCCGTCGGGTGGTGGAGAGAATCGGGCGCACGCTCAAGGAGTTGGGCAAAGTCGATCCTTGGTGGGATGAGGAGCTGAAGAAAGATCCCGACCCGAGCAAGGATGCCAAACGGAAGAAGAAAGGAAAGCACAAGGAAGACGACGACGACGACGACCGCTTCGTCTTCGACCGCTACCGCTCGGAGCTGGCCGAGTTCCGCAACGCCGAAGCGCTGTCCGGAGACGACTGGCGCCGACACCGTCGTCCGAAGAGGGACAACGTCCGTCAGCGCATCCTGCGCCACGCCAAGGGGAAGAGCGCCAGGGAGAAGCCGGGCGAAGACTGCCCATACTTCTTGGCCGCCCACCACCCTTCGAAGACGAAGAAGGATGATGGCTTCGGCCAGGCGAAGAGCGGCGAAGAGTGGGACAAGAAGAAAGTGTAGAACGGGAGAGAAAGAAGGCTTGCAGTGATCCAGTGAATTGCTTCTCGTGATTCTCTGTGAGTCGTGCCACTCTCTCTCTCTCTCGCATCTTTTGCCTTCTCGCAGGAAAATTTTTGACGTCCAGGTTGGTCGACTTGTTAGCGGCCGTCTGCCGCCGATCTGGAATGTATGGCATGGCAACTTGAGGGAGCACATAACTACAATGCGAATTCTAAACGACTTTACTAGCTGTTGGCTGCGTCATTTGCTCGGCCGCCTAACGAGCTTGTTTTAGTGGTGACCCCTGTGGTACTCGTGGTTTGCGGAGGATTTCAAACGAAGTTCGTTCGAGAGGTCTGGATGCTAGATCGAGTAGGAGAGAAGGGGCGTGGAAGCAAGAGAAATGAGCTCTCCGAAGCGAAAGAAGGAGAAGCGTCGCACGGACGAGGACGATGAGAAGATGGAGCTGGACAAGGCGGAGATCGGAGTGAGAGAGAAGTTCCACCGCATTTCCAGGTCGTGTGCGCAATGCGCCGCTTCTTCAGGACATCCAGCACTCGGCCGACTTCTTCGTGCAGCCCTCGGACAAGGCGGCCAGCCTGGACACCTCGCAGTGGCCGCTGCTTCTCAAGGTTCTCTACGAGATGACGACTTCTCTGCGCAGTTGGCTTTTTGTGCGCGCATCCAATTCTCGATTGCAGAACTTCGACAAGCTGAATGTGCGCACCAACCACTACACACCGCTGCCGATGGGCTGCAACCCCCTGAAGCGGGACATCAAAGACTACGTGACGTCGGGATACGTGAACTTGGACAAACCGGCCAATCCCTCCAGTCACGAGGTGGTCGCCTGGATCAAGCGCATTCTCAGGGTGGAGAAGACGGGGCACAGCGGGACACTGGACCCAAAGGTACTGTAGCTTCAGGTTGATTAGAACTGAAGTGATATGGCTGGCGTTTGTTCAAGTTGGGTTCTGGTCTATGCAGAGTAGACCAGACCAGAGTATGCAGGGTAGACCGTAAACATAAGCGGTTTGTGGTAAGGTTCCCGGTTTTAGAACAATTGGCTTGAATTGACTGATGGAACTCGCCTCAGTTTACGAGAACTGGCGCCGTTTCGCGCAACGCCATCCCAGTAATCAGGCTTTGGGTGCTAGGGTTTCTCATGCAACATCCATGAGAGAAACGGTGTGTGGTGTGTGTCCTATGTAGTTCCTACATGGATTTGCGCAAAACGGTGCCATTTTCTCGCGTTCACACCAGTCGTTTCGAATACCCTGTAGCACGATTATCATCAAGTTTCCACACTCGATCGATCGAACCATTCACCACTAACCCCATTCCAAAGCGCCGCAGTTACCCTGTACTGCACTCATCTTTCACTTCAGGTGTCAGGCTGCCTGATAGTGTGCATCCAGAGGGCGACGCGCCTGGTGAAGTCGCAGCAGAGCGCCGGGAAGGAGTACGTCTGCATCTTCCGCCTTCACAACGCCGTCGAGGGAGGAGAGAGGAAGATCGCCCAGGTGAGAAGAGAGTGTGGGATGTTTGGTGGTTGGGATACGGTAACTATGCTTGACTTTATGGTCCAGTTGGTGATGTAGGCGCGTGAAATTGGAAACGGAGCTGTTAGCATGTCTTGAGTGAGCTGTGTGCGCCTTCTGTGCGAGTGGTGGAACCGCACCAAACGCAGTCGATGTATGAGCGCGTGAACTTCGCATTGTTCCGCTTGCCGTAGGCCCTCCAATAAGATCCCTCTTGCGGCGCTTATTGAAGAATTTACGACACACTCTACTTCTTTGTCACTGTGAGTGGGAATTTTGTATCACTTTCCAAGATTCCCACTCCCCCTATCTACAGGCGCTGGAGCAGCAGACGGGCGCGCTGTTCCAGCGTCCTCCCCTGATCTCGGCCGTGAAGCGCCAGCTCCGGATCCGGACCGTCTACGAGAACAAGCTCGTCGAGTACGATTCGCGCAGGAATATGGGTATGCGCTGGTTGATTGTCGGTGGGGATTACGGATGGAGTGTTAGAGCGGATGCCGCCGTAGGTTAGCCGGGACCAACTGGAACGAGATTCTTGTTCTTGTTGCCGAACGCCACCCCACCCCACCCCCCCCCCTTCCCAAGGCCGACAATGAAGCATAAGTTGGGAAAGTTTCAGAAAATCAACCTGGAAATCGTCAAGATTTTCCCCTGCGGCACTATTTTTTACGTTTTTGAGTCAATTTCGTACACTGTACAGCAAAATAGAGCGAAAATATGCGTCACAGGCACTTTTGGGCCCTTTGGTCGTTTTCTAGGAACTGTTTAAATTCGATTCCAACTCTTGTTAACACACACTCCCCCACCCCAAAATCTGGGCAAATCCCCCCCCCCCCCCACCCGCCATGCCGGTTTTGCCTTGGGGATTACTGTAGACGACAGAGAAGACTCCACAAATGTTCTACCACCTTCTCAGGCATCTTCTGGGTGAGCTGCGAGGCGGGCACCTACATCCGGACCATCTGCGTCCACCTCGGTCTCATTCTGGGAGTGGGCGGCCAGATGCAGGAGTTGAGAAGAGTTCGCTCCGGCATCAGCAACGAGAACGAGGTTCGCGCTGCGCGGTATGGTGCGAAAGTGTGTTGCACTGTAGTGAAAGGCGGGCGGTTACACGGGCGCACTCCAGTGGAAGTTCGATAGAGAAGGAGAAGAATGCAGGAGCTGCCGTGTCTGGCCCGCCTGCGTCCGAAGTGTCGATGGTACCACTGGCGTCACTGCAACTGCGGTTGGAGACTGATGACTGAAAGTCGGGCGCCTTCAGCCACGGTGCCGCTTACTGCATCCCAGTAGCCGCAAGAGAAGGGGGCGGGAATCCAGCAGCCAGAGCTTGGCCATCCATTTTGGTCCATTGATCGCGCGTTGCCTGGTAGAAGGCAATTTCCACGCAGTGCGGAGTCGGCCGACGAAGAACCAGAAGGGCGGCCGGCGTAGAACGCTCTCTGATTGCCGCCGCCGTCGCCCGACCACAAGTCGCTTCCTCCGCTGGCTGTCGTCGTCCGCGCGCTCGCCATTCGAAGCGGTGCGAAGGTGCGCTTCTGTCACCGCAGTCGAACGAAGGATGGGCCGTGGAGCTAGTCGACGGTAGCTGAAAATACGGCCACAAGGGCGGAATTGAAGCCCTTGTACGGTCGCTGCTTCGTCGAAGTGGCGGCTGTTGCGACCGACGATTGTGGCCAGCGGAGAAGACGATCGATTGGTTGCGATCTCTCACTGGCTGTTGTGTTTCAGGCGTGTACGCCGTCTTTTCTCGACTCAATCCTTACAGTATCCCCGCGAGATCGCGCACCTCGACCCATTCGTCAGAAGCTTCCACAATCCCCGATTGCAGAACCTGGTCACTCTGCACGACCTGCTGGACGCGCAGTGGGCCTTCGACCACCTGAAGGACGAGAGCTACCTCCGCCGAGTCATTCGCCCGCTGGAAGCGCTCCTCGTGCTCCACAAACGGCTCATCATGAAGGACAGCGCCGTGAGTCGGCGATGGTTGAGCACAAATTTGTCAGAAACGTTGAGTGGGTTGTTCTGATTGTTGTGTGTTGATTTAGCAAAGTTTCAGTCGGTGATGGAGACGTGGCATCGTTTTGAAGCATGCCGTGTTCTAACCGAATGCGAAGCGTTTTCGCTGCTAGAGTCACCTGACGACAATCTAGATAAGTGATTTGTGCCACACTGCTGTCGCCGGATCCTACCGCAGCCGATATTCCCGTTCGTCGCCTTCGCAACGCGAGCTAAACCGAAACAGCTTGTGCTCGATTGTTAACGAGGAACGTTGAAATGCGATCATTTACGTCTACCTAGGTTTTGTCTAAGTGTGTGTTCTGTCTAAGTCTGCATTTTGAGGGTTCATACTTGTCCACCTTTCCAGGTGAACGCCATCTGTTACGGGGCGAAGATTCTCCTTCCTGGAGTGCTGCGCTACGAGGACGGCATAGAACTCAATCAGGAGATCGTCGTCGTCACCACCAAAGGGGAGGCCGTCTGCTTGGGTATGTATTTGTAGATACCTCTCTCCCTCCCTCCGTCCCTCCCTCCCCCCCCCCCCCCCCAAGCCAATGATTGCTAAGAGCGCGTGTTACGATCGACTTCCGCGCAGCAATTTGCGCTTTCTTTTCCGCTGCACTGTAGCTTCCATTCACATGGATCTTCGTCTTCCAGCGTTGGCGCAAATGACCACGGCGACGATGTCGACGTGCGACCACGGCGTGGTGGCCAAGATCAAGAGGGTCATCATGGAGCGCGACACCTACGCGCGCAAGTGGGGGCTGGGTGGGTTCTGCGCCCTGCGCTTCCTTCGAATCGCTACCGAATCGATTGGCGTCTTCTACTGCTGCTCTTGTAGGTCCTGTGGCCAGCAAGAAGAAGCTGATGATCAAGGAGGGCCTGCTGGACAAGTACGGCAAGGCCAACGAGAAGACGCCCAAGAACTGGCAGAGCGCATACGTCGACTACAGGTTCTGTTCTGCGCTTCCGCTGCTCTGAGTACTGTAGCGTGGTATGCTGTAGCGCAGCGGAGTCTGGGAGGTTCTCGATACCGCGAACGTTGTGTCGTCTGAGAAGCATGTTCCAGTCTGTCGTTTGCAGCGCCTCTGGCAAAGCGCCGACGAAGGGCGCAGCGGCAGCAGCAGCAACGACCGATGCACCGGCGGAAGCGGCCGACGATGGGGTGAAGAAGAAGAAAAAGAAGAAGGAGAAGGAGAGGGACAGGGAAGAAGAAACGGTAGTCAACGACGTCGATTCGGCGGAAGACGACGGTAGCAGCAGCGCCAAGAAGAAGAAGAAGAAAAAGAAGGAGAAAGAGAAGGAGAGGGAAGAGGACGGCGACTGAGAGAGAGTGCAATCTTGGCTGCAGATGTTGTTGATACGTTGTTGTTGATTGTTACAATTGTCCGCGCTAGCCTATTAGGGGAGAAGAAAGCGATAGTTGCGCCAAACTTATGATGTAATCGGGCTTGAGGAGACCTATCGTGGCAGCGCTGTATTTGGAAGACAGCGAAGCTTGTTGTTCTTACTGTATCGCAATTCCGCTTCCATCAGCCCTCACAATGGACGTATTCGCCAAGCTAGTGGATCCCCAAGATACTGTACTCTCCCATCTCAAGGAAGGCAGTCGTCTAGACGGCCGAGGCTTCGACCAGTCCCGAGGGGTGGCCGTCCAAGTTGGCGTCTTCGGAGATGGAAACGGTAACTGCCGATGCAACAGCTCCAGCGCCATGGCGAAGAAAGGGAGCGTCACTGTCGTCTGCACGACGACGGCGGAGCTTTCGGAGCCCGAAGTGGAAGCGCCCGACGTCGGCATCTTCAGGTGGGGTGCACGGTAGTCGGCAGAGGAGATTACGATACTTGTTATATAGTTCAATAGCTATGAGATTTTGACTAAACGTAGACCCATATCAACCGTAACTTGTGTCCGCGTCGTGATGAAACGAGTCGGCAACAGTCGTATGCATGTCTCCACGTGTAGCCGAATAACAACCTGCGTATTCTTGCCCAGTTATCAAGCGGCAAACCTGCAATACAGATTCGAACACCCACCTATGTAGTTCTGCTATCTTTAAATTCTGGGTAACCAGAGCCGCAAAATCGGTCTGCTCTTTGTAACTTCTGGTCGTAGCATGTTGTTTCAGACTGTCCGCTCGGCAGGGTGGCGTCAACAGCGCCGACGACAGCTCCTCTCCCGCGCTGACAGAGCTGGCCGAGTCGCTGACCAGTCTCTTCGCCTATCGATCGGGATCTCCCCTCCTGGACTACCGCTCTCTGTCCATTCTGGAAGGCCGCCTCTGCTGGTTCCTCAATTGCGAACTTCTATTCGTTGGAAGCGAAGAGGAAGCGGACGCTACTGCGCTGCTCGACGTGGCGCTTTGCGCTCTCACTGCAGCGCTCTCCTCTCTGCGTCTGGCCAAAGTTACTGTAGACGAGGAGAAGTTCACTTCGCTGAAGCCCGGCGCGAACAGTGCGATTACGGTAGATGCGGAGGAAGCGACGCCGGCCCCTCTGATGGACGTTCCCGTGGCCACGCTCTTCTCCGTCTTCGCGGACGCCAAGCAGCAGAATTTGGTGGTTCTGGCGGATCCAACCGCTGAGGAATTGTCGGCGCTCGGCAACTGCGCCTCGCTGGTCGTTGGAAGCGAAGGGGCGCTCTATGCCGTCGCTATAAGAAGCGGAAAGTTTCACGAAGCGAATGCGACTACTGCGGCGCCGGAGAATCACTTGGAGGAATGTAACGCGCTGGCGAAGCAGCGACAAGAGAAGATCCGTGGAGCGATCGAGAAGGCCGCCGACGCGCATTTGTTGAAGCAGAAGTGAGTACGGGCTCTGGCGAGGAATGAACCAAGAGTAATGGATGCATATCTAGCTCATGTTGGCGCTCACGTCGCTCAGTACAGCGACACGGTATCATGCTAAATGGCAGAAAAGTTCACAGACGGCCATTCAGGCAACGATGAATTAACGCGGTCTGCATCGCGCCCAGTGAAAGTCCACCAAATCAAATCAACGCTGATTGGGTGGTTTACCTAGGAACCAATCAGCGTTGATTTGACAGCGGCAAACGCCACCTAATTTGGTGGACTTTCACTGGGCGCGATGCAGACCGCGTTAACAATCTAAGCCACTGCGTATCCAAATCGGAGGAAGATAGTCATCGCACAAGTGAGCGCTGCCGAAAACAGGCACTGTAGAACTGTGCTTTGTACAGACGGAAACTCTCCAGCCATGAGCAAACAGAAAGACGACGAACAAATGTTGAGAATTCGTCCAGAATTTGTTGGGGCACACAAGGGAAGACGGGCAAGACACGCCCACGAAACAGCCACCCGAAATCCAAGCCGTAGCGGTTCACTCGGCACTGCGAAGTGGAGACAGCGCGCGCGAAAACGAAAGAGGGAACTGCGCCACTGCGCGCGTCTGCGCACGACTCGTTCGTCGAACCCCGGCTCTCTCGCCAGTTTCATCTCCGCCGTCAACTGCTGAGACGCCGCCGGCTTCTTCCCGTCGGCCAAGACGACTTCAGTCAAGCTGCTCGGCCGGTCTTTGCTAGTGCCGTCCTCGTGGAGCAGAGCTGGAGTCCAATTGGCAGCGCCCTCGCCTGACCTTGACAATGTACAGCAGCTCCTCCTCCTCATCGTCCACTGGCGCGTCTGCAACCGTCCGCGCACTCTCCAGCGGCGAGGACAGAGCTGCGAACTTGCCGGCAGAACAGAAATAGACGGCAGTTACCGTAGTCAATTTTCAAACCGAGAAGTGCGATAGGCGGACACTCATCCGGTTACGGTAGTACTTGTAGCAGCTTACCAACTGGTTGTTCCACTCCTTTCCCTTTGGGGTAGAACTTCAGCTCATCAGCTGCCACAGGAACCAGAGACACAGATCCGACAAAGACGAGCCCGAGAATGATATGATTATCTGGTCTCCAGCGGCACATTTTCAAACTTTTTTCATCAACTCGGCGAACCGAGGCCGAACACACAAACATACATTGAGCACAACAACGAGAGTGAAGAGGACTGGCGACGGCAGGGCGGCTTCGGCGGATCACTGTGATCACTGTCATCGCGTTTCACTTGGGCGGCGACGACGGCGACTTCGTGACGGCGTCTCGGGAGCAAGCGGTCCTTGGCAGGTCGGCGGCGGCAGCAGCAGCGACGTGGGCAGCAGCGCCAGCAGCCAGGGAAGCAGCGGGAAGAGTCAGGTCGTCGTCGCCGGCCGGCAGCTTCACCACGAGAATTCTCTCGCTCTAAAGCCGGGACGACCGTAATGCGCCAGGTTAGGTTCATTAATGAAGTCTGGGTTATCGGCAACCACTACGCTTGCGTCAATTTTGAGGCGTTGAAACCGGCAGCAAAACGACTACATCATCCGTTTCTGCGGCAGTGAAAATGTTTTCAAAATCTTTTGAAGTGCAGCAGCAGTTGCATGTCAACAATACATCCATGGCTCCTCCATTACCCAAGTTAAAGGCATATAGGCGCACCTCAGCACAAGTTGTTCAAACTGGAAGTTATGCATCTCGCCTGTGTGTGCCACCCGATGCAGTCTGTCTGTCGGTCTGCCTTATTGCCCACCTTCCGCGGCTCTCGGATGTCGTAGTCGGCGACGAGCGAAGTCAGATTCACCACCACCGACTCGCTGCGCTTCGAGTGGCTGTTCTTCTTGCTGTCGTCGTCGTCGTCGTCGTTGTCGTTGTGGTAGTCGTCGTTGTGGTCGTTGTCGTTGTGGTCGTTGTCGTTGTGGTCGTTGTCGTTGTGGTAGTCGTCGTTGTGGTAGTCGTCGTCGTGGTCGTTGCAGTTGCTGCAGTGACCGCCGTCAGGAAGTATCGTCTCTGCGTCTGCCGTGTTCTGGGCAGTGGACGCCCTAGCCAATTCCGCTCGACGGCGCAGCAGACTCAGCGGCAGCCATGGGTATGGCTCTGCGGTGCTAGCGACCGACTCGCTGCAGATGTCGACCTGTGAGAAACGAGATCAGATTTGAACATTAGTCTCAGGAAGGCAAAGGAGGCAGCAGTGACGCGATTTGCTTGCTGTTTGGCAAGGGTGTCAACTCGAGCAACTTTAAGGACACAAATCTCGATGTTGGTCATTTTGACAAGCCAAGTAAGCTGCAGCCCGCGTAAGGCGGAAGGAGAGCCGGAGAAGGGAAGGTATGTTGTATTTACTATTTACAGTTATTTACTATTTAGAACTTGTAGCTGCACGAGAAAGAGAGAGTTGCAATCGAAGAAGCAGCTGCAAATCAATCGTGCCGTCCTCCTCACCCGTCCTGGACCACCTGGTGGGCGTGGACCACCATGTCCAGCTTCAAGTTGTCCATGAAGCTCTTCAGCGCCGACTCGCTGAACAGATGGCCGCTGCCGCGCGGGCTCTCGGCGTACCTGGAACATAATCGGGTTTCAGCCTGCTCGGACCTCCTAATCAGCAGTGCCACTAACCCTCTGACGGAAGGGTCGTCCGTGGGATCGGCCCAGAGGAGGTCGGCGACCAGCCCTTTCTCGGATACTTCCAGCGGCCGCTTGATCTTTCCCACCCGCTTCCAGCTCGTCAGCTCTCGCGAGGTCCCGCCGTGGACGCAGAGGATCTTGCCGCCGATTCGAGCGCAGAGAGGCATGCAATTGAAGACCTCCTGGAAGAGGGCGAAGACACCGCTGTCGTAGCGGCGCTTGCACTCATCCTCAAATCCAAACTGCCGATTCATGTCGGCCGCTTCGTGGTTTTTTTAACGAAGGGAGAGATTGTGGACGACTCGACGATGGTCCACGATGTCTACGATGTAGAAGGAGCACTTGAGCTGCTCGCCCACTCGCATGACGGCGCCAGCGTTGTCGTCCCTGCTACGACAGTGGGGCGCCGAACAGACGGTCACGAGTCGGCGACCGGCGAAGAAGTCGTAGCTGAATGAAGAGGTGTCGCGGAAGTATGCAGCTGTGAATGCGCTACGCTGTCGTCTTTTCGTCTCACCCGTTGGGCTTGACCTCGTGGGCGCCCACGACCATATCCAGCTTCAGTCTGTCGAGGAACTGGCCCAGGACGTCTTCGCCGAACACATGGCCTGCGCCGCCGGCGTTGGAACCGAAACTAAATGAGGGATTGTTGCAGGAAACTTGTTCTTCCCGTTTGAAGCTAACCCAGCACTGCTACCACCACCCATCCTACCACCTTCCGGAGGTCCGGCCAGACGAGGTCAGCCACTTGAGCCCCTTGGTGGGGATGATTTCCAGGGGCCGCTTGACTTTCTCCAGCACGTCCCAGCTCCTCAAATCCTTCGAAATACCGCCGTGGACGGCGCAGTGGGGTATGCAGTTAAACACTTCTTGGAACAGGGCGAACAGCTTCAGGTCGTAGCGGCGCGCGTACTCGGCGAGAAGCCAAACACCCGGTGCTGTTCCTCCGCCTCATGGTTGCCTCTGAACAACGGGAGAGCTTGTGGACGACTCGACGATGCCGCCGATCGTCCGGCCGCACCTAAGGAGGAAGACGCTGTTCTTGTGCAGAAGCTTCAGGTCGATCAGAAAAAGTAAAGAAATTTTCCCAAACTCAGTCCAAAATTGGTCAAAATTTTCGCCTGCGGCGCTATTTTTGTGTACTTTTGGCCATTTTCTATGAAATTCGCGCCATAATTGAGCAAAAATAGCGAATTTTTGGCACTTTTTTGGCACAAAAAAGGCGAACCTGAATAAAAGAAAATAAATGTCGAGTCGCGCTCAGATGCCGTAGCCGTGAATTCGACACGCAGTCGGCGTCGTTTTTTACCCGTCGGGCACCACTTCGTGGGCGCGAATCACAAAGTCGATGCCCATTTTGTCGAGAAACGCCTTCAGGGCGTCCTCGAAGCTGGACCCGCGCCGGCTGGGTCCGTACCTAAATGAGGGAATGCTGATGGAGTGCGTTCGCTCAACCAACGTAACCAACCGGCAAGACAACCTACTGTACCACTGAACATTTGCCGACGGGTCCGACCAGAGAATATTGAAAACCAAGCCTTTGCTCGGAATCTTCAGAGGGCGCTTGATCTGCTGTAGCTTATCCCAACTCTTGAGCTCCTGAGATATTCCGCCATGCGTGCAGAAGATCCTGCCGCCGATTCTGGCGCACAACGGCAGGCAGTTGAACACGTCCTGGTACAAGTCGAAGATGGCCTGGTCGTAGCGCTTCAGGCACTCGCGGTAGAAACCGAAGCAAACATTCATCTTCTCGGACTCGTGGTTCCCTCTGAATAAAGGGAGAGATTGGGCGAGTCTACGGTAGCGCCGACCCCAGCTGTCCGGCCGCACCTAAGGAGGAAGACGCTGTTCTTGTGCAGAAGCTTCAGGTCGATCAGCAGGCAGACTGTCTCGACGCTGAAGGGGCCGCGGTCGACGTAGTCGCCCAGGAACAGAAAGCGCTGTCGCGGCGGCCGGCCGACGAGGTCCAGCCAGCCGAGCAGGTCCTCGAACTGTCCGTGGATGTCGCCGCAGACGTTGACTGGCGCCTCCAGCTCCAGCACCACTGGCTGGCCCATGAACGCCTCCCTCGCCCGGAGGAAAAGCTCTTCCAGCTGAGAGCGCGTCAGGCCCACACCGGTTAGCTGCTTGGCCTTGTCACCTTGTCCACGAGAGGCCTTGTATTCGCCTCCGCGCGCACGCCTCCTCCTTCGCTCTTCGTCGTCGCTGTCGCCGGCTGCTTCTCTGCTCGCTTTCGCCCTGCGGCAGCGGCGCCTTCTCTTTCTCGAATTGGAAGACATTTTTCTTCAGGTTCCAACTGTCTCCTTCTCGCCGGATTTCCCAGTCGTTTCTTTGTCGACGCTTGTATTCGTGTTGCGAAGGGCATTCTGCTCGGCGACGACGATGACCGTTTCCAACCTTAATTCTTATATAAATTCTTAGTGCTGTTAAATAATTTATTAGTTTACAGAAAATCACAATAACATCGACGGATAAAATTGAGAGTTCGTCTTTTTTGGCACTCCTCCCCTCCAAAAGGGAGGAGTGCTATAGTGATGGTGCGGATTCTGCGTAAATTCAAACGTTCATAAGTCGGTCTAGAGTTGGCCGACCGGGGCGAATTTTTTTTTTATTCGATAGGTCTCTGGATTGCGCAGTGTGCATCGAAGGTCTCGACTTCCGTCCGGGACCCGATTTTTGGCAACTTGCCAAAAACCCGGTTTTTCGGCCTCCGACGAACTTTGGACGCTTAAAATAGTGTTCTGGTAGAACGGAGCGAGACGAGCTTTGGGACAAATATGTGAAAGACATTGGGCTATCTGACGGTAGGGACGCCGTCGGGCTGGGTCCGGGTCGGCCCGGGCTGGGTAGCAAAAACCGGGTTTTTCGACCCAAAAGTAGGGTTCGATCTCCCGCTCGGCATTTTTTTGTTCTACAATGTAATGGTCCTTTATTTTCTCGATTTGAAGAACTCGGATAGCCTCATCCCGAATCGTCGTCAGAATCCCGGTCGGATGTCGTATGGGCCGGGAAATATTACCCAAAGTTGGGTTCCGGGTCTCCGGGCAAAACTTCGGGCAAGCGTAACTTTCGGTAGGGGCCTCAGATCGCGATGGGACAAAGACCATTCGATAGCACTCGGCGAGCTCTACAACTTCGTAGTAGATCACGTTTTTCGGAGCGGCCGAATTTGGGGTGACAATTTCAAAAAATCGATTTTTTGGTCGAAATTGAGAAGTTCCACGTTTCCCATTTTTTGCTGCGTTGATCGATTTCGACGATATTAACAGGGTTTTTTAGGCTTACAAATATCTTCACTGGAGCAGATTTTCAGATTTCGGCGGTGTCAATTTTTGGGCGAAATTTAAATTTCTCCACCAAATTTTCGGTATTTCGGTGCAAAGTGAGGTGAGTTGAGATATTTCAGTGTCAGTTGGACGTCCACGTGATAGAGCATCAAAAGATACGTTGTTTTTGTTATAAACACCTTTTTCGTCTGACGCGTATCTTGGCGGAAAATTTGAAGTCAAAATTTTGGCTGCTGGATTTGTCCGGGGCGCCTACCGTGTAAGTACTCGATTCCGGCTTTTTGGGAACGCTGATAACGAATTTGACGTTGTCCTTTCGTTTTGAGATATGTGGAACCACTTTTGAACAATTTGCTTGCCACCATACGTGGCCTCAAGTGGAAAACCTGGTTGTGTCAGTTCAGCTAAAGCTAGGTGAGTTGTGTGTCAAATGTGGGCTATTGGAGGGTCACAATTCCGAATTTGCTATTAGTTTTGCGATCAGAATGGCCACTAAGCCTCACTGACATGTCTCGTTGATCAATGGGCAGCATGATTTAACTCCTGAAATTCTTCTGAAAGAGGGGAGGAGTGCCCCGAGGGGCTCTGCCCCCGTCTACTAATCTTGTTTGCAAAGCTGTGATGGAATGTTGACAACGGGACAATGGAAAGTGGAAAGCATCGTGGACTATTGCAGAGAACAAACAGAACTCGCTCTCTGCAGGCCTACAGCTGCGTGCTGCAGAACATTCATACGTGTACGCGTCTAAGTGGTCTCATTCAATACACACTATTTATATGTACGAGTTGTCTAAAATATACTTAAGTTGAGTTTGTTTAAGCTTAAGATAACCTACTATAATTCTGTTCAAGCCGATTTAATTTAGCTTGGCTCAGTTCACGTTTGCTTAGTTCAGTTGAATTTGATTTGTTTTGAATTAATTTAATTTAGTTTCATATAATTAATTTCAATGCATGGTAATTTCGTTTATAATCTATTTTAATATTTGTAATTTATTTTAATATATCTAAATATAATCTAATTCACTCAAACTGAATCTGTTTTAATTTTGATTTGATTCAATCCAAAGTCGGTATTAAAGTCCGTTAGAACTTTAATTCAGCTTGTGATTAGATTTAATTAAGTCTGTTTATATTTCAGTTTACTCAGTTTGTCTTCGACTCTTCTTCGATGTTGGCGACGTCACCTTCATTTCTGTTTCCACTCGTCGTCTTCTTCTTTGTAGTCGCTGTTTTCGGGTTGAGCTCACCTAGTCAGAAACCAACCAACAAAACTCGCGCACTACAAATGTCAAAGCAGTAAATGAAATGAACCGAATAACGTGGCTCGGCTTGGAAACGTGGTCGAAACGCGTCGAGTTTCAACGGGGGGTCTTCGAACTATCCGCTGATTGGCTCACCGAACTTGGCATACTGTGCGATTTGTCAAACCCTGGTGCCGCCAAAATTTCGTCTGAGCTGTCATCGGCTACCGTAATTTGAATGTGGCGATCCGTTGAAAGACACGTGGAACTTTGAATTCATAGTCTACAGTATACGACTCGGTACGCAGTTTGAAAAGTTGAACGTGCGGTCAAACGGGCAAACCGCGTCATCTATTCGACACGCAGGTAGATTCCTAGAAGTTCTGCGCTGGGCGTTTCTCTGCAAAGTCTCGATACTGTATTGTTCTGTCAGTTCCGTTTGTCGATTCAACAGCACGGTTGACCTCTACCCTGAGAGAGCCGAAGGAAGGATTGAAGAATGGGTTGTGTAAAGTCCAAGCGAGGCAAGGAGCCCCAAGAAGAAACGCAGGTGCGAATTGAACGTGCAGAAGTGATTGGGTGGTCCCAGTGGATTACAGCAACGCTGCGTAACTGGCAGATCTCATTCGGATATTGCTTCCTCAAAGTTTCGTATGGTTCGCAGTGGTAGTAACCGTGACCGATGTTTCTGTTTGCGCCGCTTCTTCAGATATGTTTGACGAACGGAATTTGTTCAGTACGGTTCGAGCGCGACGCCTGACACGCCGACGTCCCTTCCCATCTCTGCTACCACTGAAAGAGCCCTTCAGAAGGAGGCGCCATTGCGCCAACCAACCCAGATCGAAGAGAAGTGTGTGGACCACTGTAGCCTGTGTTGCTAATGTCAGTGGTGTATAACTGCTGCAACCGCTAATTTCAGCCTGGTCAGTCGTTCGCCAGAGATAGAGAGGCTGCCTGATGAGCTTCTGCAAGTCGTCCTCTCCTACGTGGCAGTCAGCGACGTCAACTCCCTGCGGCGCGTCTGCAAGCGCTGGGATCGCCTCTGCGGCAGCTACAGTCGTCTTCTCAGAGTGGTGGCAGTCTCAGTAGCCTGTGACGTGGACTTGGTGGAGTATCGGCTGTCGGTGACCACCGACAAGGGCGCTACAAGCCGCTGGGCCGTCAGAGATGGAGAACAACATAAGAAGGCCTCCAGCTTCCTCGTTAGAGAGTGTTGTCCCACGCTGGCGCGCCTCTCTGTCTACCTGAGCTTCAACTGGCACAGAGGCTCTACGAGCACGCTTCTCTGGGGCCTGCTGCAGAGAGTGGCTGCGCCGCTCAGGGAGAGTGGGGGCCTAAACTACCTTCAGCTACTTTGCCCATTCCTTGTAGTGGACGAAGACTGCTACGGCCATAACGCTCTTTCTGGACAAGCGGACTTCTTCATGTGGGCAAGGGAGGTGGTGGCCGGAGCGCCCAGTCTGCGCGGCCTCTGTCTGCCAAATCTTAATGGTGTATTTCGCGCGAGGCCGCTCCGATGCCTAGCAGAGATTGGCCCACTGAACGGGTTGGAGGAACTGTGCATGGACGGCACTTTGTCAGACTACGACGGCACCTTCATCGTCCACCAGGTGCATCCCACGCTCAAGTGCCTGAGGCGTTTTTCGGCAGACTGTCTCTACTTCATGTGGGAACTGCAGAAGGCGCCCGCCGTCTTCGTCTCGCCGCAGTTCGACAGTCTGACCCATCTGCACGCTGCTCACTACGTGGAGAGGAGCGACGGCTCTCTCTTGCGTTCGATGGCCCTCACTGCTCCTCTACTTGAGAGGGTGCTCATTGGAGAGTTGAGTGCGTATTCTTCGCGCCAGATTGGTGATAAGGATCCCGTGCAAGTCCGCTACGCCGACCTGGTCCATTTCTGCCGATCGTTGGTCAGCCTCGACGTCGGCAAGCTGCAGATTTGCTGCGACCGCTATTCGTTCTTCACTACCCTGCCAACGGAGAGGGCCGCCAATCAGCCTACTCTCAAAGTATTCCACAGCTCCGATGGCCAGCTGCAGCCCTTGTTGTGCCAGGCTGCCCATTTCCCACTGCACAACGACGAGACGGACATTCGGCCGGGAAGTCTTATTCTGGGCGAGTCTGTGCAGCTGGTGGTGGAGGAAGAAGAAGTCGCTCAGATGCGCGCCGACTTCTGGAGGCCCTGGTGGAGCAACTGCAGTCACGCCGACGAAAGCGAGACCGACAGCAGCGAGATCGTAGTATCGTTTCCGCTGGCTTAGTCACTTCTTGTGTTGTTTCGTTCGGACGACATTTCGCTGTGCTTCGTTGCTCTTGGTTGCTTTGTTGTTGGAGTTGTAGTCGGTACGAGTAGAAGTTCGTTGTAAGAAGTCCCACACCCTCAGCCGACGTGGATTGAGCAAACGTTAAGTGGATTCGTCCGTGTCGTAAACGCAATTTTTAAACAGGTTACGGTAACCGATGACAGCTGAAACAGCATTTCGCGCGCCCAGGAATTGTCCACTCATCACAATATCCAAAGTTTCGTGAGCCAATGGGCGGAGTTTTCCAAGACCCCCCGCCGCAACTTGATGTGGATCGCTGAACTTTCCTAGTCCAAATTCAATATTCGTTCATTGATTGCTTTGACATTTGTAGGGCATCAGGATTGGGTGGTTTGTCAAATTTTGGCAGTGGCTGGGGACGCCTCGACTAGGAGATGTTCAACTGTATGCCGCTGTCTAGTTGGTTGGGCGGCCGCCTCTTAGTCTTTGTCGTCCGTAGGGCGGCATCTCGCAGCGAGTTCGAGAGTTGAGAGCTTCCGAAGACTATCAAACGACCCTTGGATTGGTGGTACCAAGCAAGGGAAGGGACTCTTCATCTTCAAATTAAATCGAAGTGTAGTAAATCAAGCGTAGTTAAATCGAAATAAGGCAAATTAAATTAGGTAAAATTGAACCTAAAGTTAGTTAAACTAGAACAGACAAGTCAAATCATAAGTTGAATTAACTTGTGTTTCAACAGCCTAGGCTGAATTAAGTTAAATTAAATTAGGTTAAAACAAACTTTGTTTAAGTAAATTATATTGAACTAAAGTCAAACCTAATGTGATTTTATCAATATGAGCGAATTTAAGTTAGCAAAATAAATTAAAGCTGAATAATCAAATTTAATAAAGGTCAGTGGAAGTAACAAATTTAAGTTAGATTAAAACAGACCGAATTAAATTAAATTAAGTTAAACAGACTGAATTTCAGTAGAAATATTTGCACGGCCACGTAGCTAAAACACATGCACGTATGTATGTTCTGCCGAAGACGAGTTCAGTTAGTTCTTTGTGTAAGTCCACGACGGTCTCACAGGTCGACAGCTGCTGCGAGAGCGAGTCGGTCGCCGGCACACCAGAGCCCAACCCCTGGCTTCCGCTGAGTCTGCTGCGCCGTCGGGCAGCATTGGCTGTGGCGTCCACTGCCCAGAACACGGCAGATGCAGAGACCATTCTCCCAGACGACGGCCACTGCAACGACCACGACTCAGCCAGCTCAGCCAGTGTGCGTGTTTCGATGATGATACTATCCCAGCTGGACCGTATTTCCCATTTCTCGGCGGAATTCTGCTGAAATTCAAGTTCTATACGTGTAGCTCTGACCTATTGTGTGTACCGTATCTTCAGAAGTGTGGAAGAAAGAAGCCAAGAAGACATCGACATACTCCTCCTACAAGAAGAAGGAAGAAGAGCGAGAGAAGAGGATGAAGGCGCCTTCGATGTTCCTCATCGGCGCCGCCGTCGTCAACGTCGCCGCGGTGGCCGTCGGCGTGGCGCTGCCGCAGCAGACAAACGACCAGAGGCAGGAGCCGGCGACGACGCTTCTTCGACCGGAGAACAGCAAGCCGATCGTGGAAGAGCTCCGAACAGAGGAAGGAAAGGACGAAGAGGCGACGCGCTGCCACGTCGGCCGACTGGCGCTCGAGGACGCCGACAGAAGCAGAAGAAGAAGAGGGCGACCAGCAGGTCTGCCGACGCGACAGTGCCCCAAGCAGAGCGGCCGCCACTGCGTCGTCGTCGTACAAGAAGGCAAAGCCGACAAGTAAATCAAGCGTAGTTAAATCGAAATAAGGCAAATTAAATTAGGTAAAATTGAACCAAAAGTTAGTTAAACTAGAACCAGACAAGTCAAATCATAAGTTGAATTAACTTGTGTTTCAAAAGCCTAGGTTGAAATTAATTAAATTAGGTTAAAACAAACTTTGTTTAAGTAAATTATATTGAACTAAAGTCAAACCTAATGTGATTTTATCAATATGTAGGGTTGTCAACAAAAACTCCCGACGAGTTAATTTTTGTTCCAGTTAAAAAACTAGGTGGCAGTTATTTAAATTTTTTAACAGATTTAAAAAACTCGGTTTTAGTTATTTAAGTTTTTTAAATTTCAAGCAAATAAAAAACTTAAGTAGTTTTTTAATAAAAACTAGTTTTTTAACTAGTATGGCAAAACTTGACCTAGAAATGTGCTGTTGTGTCTTGTCAAATGTTTAGTACATAGTGTCAGGTAGTGATGGCAACTTGAAAACCGGGTAAGTACTTACCCGGTTTTACCTGGTTTTTTAAAACCGGGTATACTTACTTGGTACTTACCCGGTTTAGTTTTGCGTACCCGGTTTTACTTTTACCCGGTTTTTTGCCGCGTTTACTTACCTGGTTTCAGACCGAAAACCGGGTACCTGGTTTACTTACCCACTACCAAAACTTGGGTAAGAAACCGGGTAAACAGCTGTAATTTTGCAGCTTATGCTCAAGATACCTTACCTGTTGAGCGCGCAAAGCAAAATTGCAACATTTCTTGCTGAATAAATTTCATTTTGCACTCCTAAATTCATCAACTTAGAAAAAAATTGACATTATGTGAAGTTTTAACGAAGAAGACTCCAATTCTTGATGAGAATCTGCACCACCAAACAATAAGGTCAATGAATCATTCAATGATGAAAATACCTCGTCATCTCCGTACATAGTTAGTGTGCCACTTTAAGTGCCTCTGGAAGTTTTGTATTTTGAGTAGTATTGACACTACCTCGTCTGCTTCAGTTGATGCGCAATAGCTACTTAAACTTGTTTTGCTTCATTTCACGAACCACAAATTTGGCTCATGAATTTGCGCTGGTGAATGCGAAGTGTTGTATGACTTCTGGAAGAACATAGGTGTCAACACAGCGCAATAATTTTGGCTTTCTGATGTGCAGAAATCGAGATTTCTACTTGAATTTACTTACCCGGTTTACCCGGTTTTATGTCCAAATACTTACCCGGTTTTCGAAAAACTGGGTATACTTACTTGTACTTACCCGGTTTTTAAATTTCAGATTTTACTTACTTTTACTTACCTGGTTTTAAAATTCTCAAAGTTGCCATCACTAGTGTCAGGACACTGAATGGTACTCTGACGGTGCCAATATGATCGAAATAATACAGCATGTGCCATGAAATGCAAGATTTTAATAGCAGAAAATAGGCAGCCTGACCAAACTTCATTGTTAAATAACTAGTTAAAAAACTAAAAATTAAATAACTAGTTTAAATAACTAGAGCTTAGTTATTTAAGTCTTTCAACAGATTTAAATAACTAGCCTCGAGTTATTTTTTGTTTTTTAATTAAAAAACTAATTTGAATTTAGTTGTTTATTTAGAGTTTTTTAATCCTCCATTGTTAAAAAAACTGAAGATTAGTTTTTTAGAGTTTTTAGTTTTTTAACTCGGAGTTTTTGTTGACAACCCTATCAATATGAGCTAATTTAAGTTAGCAAAGTAAAATAAAGCTGAATAATCAAATTTAATAAAGGTCAGTGGAAGTAACAAATTTAAGTTAGATTAAAACAGACTGAATTAAATTAAATTAAGTTAAACAGACTGAATTTCAGTAGAAATATTTGCACGGCCACGTAGCTAAAACACATGCACGTATGTATGTTCTGCCGAAGACGAGTTCAGTTAGTTCTTTGTGTAAGTCCACGACGGTTTCCACGTTGCATTGTTGAGATTCCAGCACAGTTCTGTAAAGGAAGCCTTACTCAAAATAATGATAGCCATCGATTTTCTGTAAAATTACTGCTAACAAATTATTACTACTAATAACAGCACCGCCGAGCGCTGACGAAGAAACTGCTGTGAGATCGGGCGAGGAGGAGGGAGGCGTTCGTGGCGCAGCCGAGCCGGTCCTATTGGAGATGGAGGCGCCGATCACCGTCTGCGGCGGCATCCACAGACAGTTCGAGGAGTGAGGACCTGCTGGCCTGGATTGGCTTCATCAGCGGAAGAGGTGAAGACGTCGTCGCATGCCGCCAACCTGCAGCGCACGAGCAGCCGAGCGAGTACCAACGGGAGAGCGGCGGCGCGACCAAGACGACGACGACGACGACGGCAACGGGCAGTTCCCGTGCGAGTGCGTCAACGCCGGCAGAGACGAAGGTGAAGCTGCGCGTGGCAGAGCAAGGGGACAACTGGTCGGCCGTTACGAAAGGAGGAGGGCTCCCATATGGCCAACCACACCATTGGGAAAGTCGTCTGCTGCTGCAACACCACTCTCTGCAACGTGAAGCTCGACCCAAAGAAGGCCTACTGGAACCTCACGACGACGTCAACGACCGCCACGACCACTACTGCCGTCACCACTACGGCAAGCAGCGCCGCCGCCACCGCACCTGCCATTTCAAATGGGACGATGAGCGCCACCACGCTCAATAGAACTTCTACTACCACGTCGCCATCCTCAACGCTTGAAGCGGTGCTGACGGTCGGCGGCGGCAGTCTCGCATGTATCATCATCATCGTCGCTATTACTGTGCTCAACATCTGCCTGAAGAAGAAAGAGCAGAAGAAGGAGATTCAGCTAAGCGGTACGGCGGCCGGCAAGAACGATACCGCGACGGCGCCGCTGATGACACCGCTTGAAACAGAGGTAGAATATGCTGTTTCAGCAACTACATAAGCACAGGTACTCTCACTCCCCGGCTTTCCTACCGCCCATACGCCGGCTGCAGCTTACTTTGCTTGTAAACAGGTCCATAATCTGTGTCCTTGAAGTTGCTGAGTTGACACCCTTGCCAAACAGCAAACAAATCGCGTCACTGCTTTGCCTTACTGAGACTAATGTTCAAATCTGATCTCGTATCTCACAGGTCGAGAGCTGCTGCGAGAGCGAGTCTGTCACCAGCACTCCGGAGCCCAACCCCTGGCTTCCGCTGAGTCTGCTGCGCCGTCGAGCGGAATTGGCCAGGGCGTCTACTGCCCAGAACACGGCAGACGCAGAGACGATACTTCCTGACGACGGTCACTGCGACAACTGCAGCGACCACGACGCCGACGACGGCAAGAAGAACAGCCACTCGAAGCGCAGCGAGTCGGTGGTGGTGGATCTGACTTCGCTCGTCGCCGACAGAAGAAGAAGAAGAGGGCGACCAGCAGATTTGCCGACGCGACACTGTCCCCAGCAGAGCGGTCGCCACTGCGTCGTCGTCGCACAAGAAGGCAAAGTCGACAAGTGGAATGGAAGCGGCGGCGTCGGAAGATTCGACTGCGACCTGACGGGGGCCTGCCAACGGCGCTTCGGCACCATCGGCGCAAGAGGACGAGCCGACGACCGCCGCCGACGCCAACCAACGAACGACGCCGACTGACGGGTCTGACTGACGTCCCTTTTGCGGACAATGGCATTCGGGAACCTAGGTACTCTGCAGTCCCAACATTACCATACATATGTACCCTGTTTTGATTCAGGAAGCCGCTTCTACCGTGGAAACAAGACGGCGGCAGGCAAGCCAGAGGGGAGCGTCTGGTGCTGCGACAACCCGCCCAAGAGAAGCAGAAACATTCAGAGGGCGAAGACAGCGGAAGAGGAAAAGGAAGGGAAGGCGCCCTGCAACTGGCCCAGCGTCTGGCTCGAGCAGTGGACGACCAGGCGGCGACCAGCAGCAGCTGACGAAGGTGCTGCCGACCTCCCACTCGTCAGACTGAAGAGGAAGACGAAGGCGAAGCTGCGCGTCGCCGAGAAGGGTGACAACCACACCATTGGGAAAGTGGTCTGCTCTGCTGCTGCAACACCACCCTCTGCAACGTGAACTTCGATCCAGAGAAGGCCTACTGGAACCTCAGGACGACGTCAACGACCACCACGACCACTACCGCCGTCACCACAACGGCAAGCAACACTGCCGCCACTACAACTTCCCTTTGGAATAGGACGACAAGCGCCACCACGCTCAATGAACTTCCGCTACTTCGTCGCCATCCTCAACGCTAGAAAAGGTGCTGACGGTCGGCGGCGGCATTATGGCGTGTATAATCATCATCGCCGCTATTACCGTGCTCAACATATGCCTGAAGAGGAAAGAGAAGAAGAAGGAGGTTCAGAGAAGCGGTGCGGCGGCCGGCAAGACCGAAGTGGAGACGACGCAGCTGATGACACCGCTTGACACAGAGGTAGAATATGCTGTTACATATAAACACAGGTACTCTCATTCCCCGGCTCTCCTTCCGCCTATACGCCGGCTGCAGCTTACTTGGCTTGTAAACATGACCATCATCGAGATTCGTGTCCTTGAAGTTGCTCGAGTTGACACCCTTGCAAAACAGCAAACAAATCGCGTCACTGCTGCCTCCATTGCCTTCTTGAGACTAACGTTCAAATCTGATCTCGTATCTCACAGGTCGACAGCTGCCGCGAGAGCGAGTCGGTCGCTAGCACCGCAGAGCCAAACCCATGGCTGCCGCTGAATCTGCTGCGCCGTCGAGCGGAGTTGGCTATGGCGTCCACTGCCCAGAACACGGCAGACGCAGAGTTGCAGCGCTTCCTCTTTCTCGGCGACTACGTCGACCGCGGCCCCTTCTGCATCGAGACAGTCAGCCTGCTGATCAAGCACTCCACGAGAAGGATGTCTTCCCTCAGGTGCGGCCAGACAGCTGGGATCGGCGGTACCGTAGACTCGCCCTTTATTCAGAGGCAACCACGTAGCAGCCGAACTGAATCGGCAGTACGGTTTCGAGGAGGAGTGCCGACGCCGCTACGATAGCGGCTTATACGGCCTCTTCCAAGACGTCTTCAACTCCATGCCGCTCAGCGCGAGGATCGGCGGCAAGGTATTCTGCGTCCACGGGGGGATCCCGCGGCAGCCGACGACGTGGCAGCAGCTGAGCGAGATCAGGCGGCCGCTGGACGTTCCCGAGAAGTGCGTCGTCGCCGACATGCTGTGGTCGGACCCTTCGCACGAAGTGGCCTGGTGGGATTCTGAGCTACATAGTTGGGCAGTGGGCACGTTTGTTGAGCGAACAAACTCGCCACAACATTCCCTTATATATGTAGGTTCGGCCCCAACGATCGCCGCGGAGCCGGCCACTTGTTCGGCGAGCACGCAGATCTGCTGGCGTCGCTCGACCCCGTCGGCCGTCCGCCGGGCTTCCTGTTCCTGGGCGACTACGTCGACCGCGGCCCCTTCAGCATCGAGACGGTCTGCCTGCTGATCGGCCTGAAGCTTCTGCACAAGAACAGCGTCTTCCTCCTTAGGTGCGGTCGGACAGCTGGGGTCGGCGCTACCGTAGACTCGCCCAATCTCTCCCTTTGTTCAGAGGAAACCACGAGTCCGAGAAGATGAATCTTTGCTTCGGTTTCTACCGCGAGTGCCTGAAGCGCTACGACCGGGCCATCTTCAACTTGTACCAGGAGGTGTTCAACTGCCTGCCGTTGTGCGCCAGAATCGGCGGCAGGATCTTCTGCACGCACGGCGGAATTTCGCAAGCTCTCAAGAGTTGGGATCAACTGGAGCAGATCAAGCGCCCACCGAAGATTCCGATCCGAGCAAGGGCTTGGTCTTCGACATCCTCTGGTCGGACCCGTCGGCAAATGTTCAATGGTAGCTTGTCTTGCCGGTTGGTTACGTTGGTTGAGCGAATGCACGGTGGTGCAGGACGGGTGAGAAGCAACGACGAATCGTGCCGCATTCACGGCTACGACATCTGCGACTCGGAATTTCTTTCATTCAGCTTCGCCGGCCGGCGTCTGGTGACGGTGTTCTCCGTCTCGGTACTACTGCGGGCGCGTTCCCAACGCCGGCGGCGTCATGCCAGTGGGCGAGCAGCTCAAGTGCTCCTTCTGTATTCGACGTCGACGACCCATCGACACCTCCGCCCCCCCCCCCCCCGAGACTGCGCCTTTTGTTGCGGCGCCAACGAGCGGTCGAGCCGGCCGACGTTAGGTCCAGTTCTCTGAAGATTCGCCGACCAGCCAAGAACGCTTCTTCTCGAGGCGCTGTCACGAAAGAAGAGCCGCCTTCGTCATGTGATACGCGATGACTGATCTGCCGCAGCCGTCCTGTCCTCGCTAGTTCTTTCTTATTCTCCCCGGCTCAGTCAGCTCATGTGTTGTTTTGTTGTTCTAGGTTACTTTGTTTTGGAGTCGGGATGTGGAGATGTGTGTAAGAAAGCTCATGGAGTCAGCAGCATGGATTGGGGGCGCCTAGAACTGATATTTGCAGAGAAGGGGCGAAAATGCGTGGCATCATGGCATCCTCGTGACTCGTGTTCGCGTGGCGATTCGTTGAAAGACACTGACTTTGAAAAGGTGCGTAAGTCTACAATGGGGTACGAAGTTTGAAAATTTGAACGAACGCGTCACCTATTCGACACGTTATGAAGCGTGTGGATGTTCTGCGCTTGCTATTTCTCGCGTCCGTTTATCGTTTCTCCAGAGTCCAGAAGTGGTTTCATTGTTCTGTCAGTTCCACTTGTCGATTCGCCAGCACGCCAGCCAGGCCCGCTCTGAGAAAGTCGAAAGAAGGGAGGAGTGAGAAATGGGCTGTTGCTCGTCTAAGCAAGACAAGGAGCCCCAAGAAGAAGTGCGGGTACGAATCGAACCGTGAACGTGCGGAAGTGAGTGTGTAGTCTCAATAGTTTGCTGGGGCGCGGTCAACAACAGCGCTGAGTGAGTGAGTTGGTACCCTTCCTACTGTGTTATACAATGTGAGAGCTTGAGATTTCCTTTGGATGTCTTCCACCTCAGCAAGAGGCACTAGTAGTAGGTCAGCGATATTTGTGTCACTTCTTCAGATGTGTTTGATGAAGGGAGAATTTGTTCAGGGCGCCTCAAACTCGAAGCCTGACCCGCCGACGTCCAAGCACCGCTCTGCTACCACTGAAAGAGCCCTTCAGAAGGAGACGCCGGCCCAGAACAAAGACAAGTGTGTACTACAGATCAGTGTAGCCTGTGTGCTAATGCCAGTGGCGTGATAAGCACTGGCCCCCAATTTCAGCCTGGTCAGTCGTTCGCCAGAGATAGAGAGGCTGCCTGATGAGCTTCTACAAGTCGTCCTCTCCTACGTGGCAGTTAGCGACGTCAACTCCCTGCGGCGCGTCTGCAAGCGCTGGGATCGCCTCTGCGGCAGCTACCGCCGTCTTCTCAGAGTGGTGGCCGCCTCAGTGGCCTGTGATGTGGAGTCGGTGGGATATCGGCTGTCGGTGACCACCGACAAGGGCGCTGCCAGTCGCTGGGCCGTCACAAATGGAGAGCAGCACGAGAAGGCGTCCAGCTTCTTCGTCGACGAGTGCTGCCCCACGCTGGCGCGCTTCTCTCTCGATCTGAACTTCCCCTGGGACAACGGCTTCAGCGGCACCCTTCTCTGGGACCTACTGCAGAGAGTGACGGCGCCGCTCAGGGAGAGTGGGCACCTTCACTACTTCCAGATGCGATACCCACTCTTTGATGATATCGACGAGGGTGGTTGCGACACTCCTTCTGGAGAAGCCTTCTTCATTTGGGCAAGGGAGGTGGCCAGCGCGCCCAGTCTGCGCGGGTTCTGCTTGGCAATCGCCAGTGGCGTTTTTAGCGCGAGAAGGCCGATCGGATGCCTGGCACAGATTGGTCCACTGAACGGATTGGAGGAGTTGTGCATGGACGGCACTTTGTCAGACTACGACGGCACCTTCATCGTCCACCAGGTGCATCCTACGCTCGAGTGCCTGAGGCGTTTTTCGGCAGAGTGTCTCTGCTTCATGTGGGAACCGCAGAAGGCGCCCGCCATCTTCGTCTCGCCGCAGTTCGGCAGTCTGACCCATCTGCACGTCGCTCGCTACGAGGAGAGAAGTGGCGGCTTCCTCTTGCGCTCGCTGGCCCTCACTGCCCCTCTTCTCGAGAGGGTGCTTATTGGAGAGCTGAATATGTATCCTTCGCGGGAGCCCTATGATAAGGATGCCGTGCCAGTCAGCTACGCCGACCTGATCCGATTATGCCGCTCGTTGGTCAGCCTCGACGTCGGCAAATTACAGATTCGCTGCGACCGCTATTCGTTCTTCACTGCCGAGCCAACGAAGAGAGACGCCGACCTTCCTCCTCTCAAGGTGTTCCACAGCTCTGATGGCCAGCTGCAACCCTTGTTGTGTCAGGCTGCCCATTTCCCTCTGCCCCACGACGAGCTGGACATTCGACCGGGAAGTCTGATTGTGGGCAAGTCTGTGAAGTTGGTGGAAGAGGAAGAAGAAGTTGCCCAGATGCGCGCCGATTTCTGGAAGCCCTGGTGGAGCGACTGCAGTCACGCCGACGAAAGCGGGAAGCCCTGATCTCGTGTCTTAGTACCGTTTCTGCGGTTTAGTCGGGTTTTGAGTTGTTTCGTCTGACGGCGTTTCGTTGTACGGGGCTGCTCTTTTGTGCGTTTTAGAGTGGGGGGTGTGGAGAAGGCACGTGTTGGAATTGTATGTCCTGAAATTCGCTGGTTGAGTCGAGCTGTTGCTCTGTGATCGGCTTCCTTGAAGTTTAGATCAACAGCCCGATGTATTTGGTGGCGATCTGATGGGACAATGGTACAAATTCAAATTTCCGCCAAAATACGGATATTGGTAAAGCACAGGTGGGCGAAGAGACAAAATACGCAACAGCTTCCATGCCATTTATATCAAAGCCACTTCTCACAACATGCAGTGTCGCTATGCACGTGTACCTTTTCGGCCAAACAGTCAGATATTTTCAGTTGAAGATGTGTGTGACCGCCGATGATGAAACACCGCCAGTGTTGTGTGGTTTCTTGCACTGGACGCCTGGCTCGGCTCGCTGTCGCATGCTAACTACATACCTGATTCTCACACGAGATCTTTGCTGCGTTTACAATCCAAGAGCACGAATACACAATCGTTTACAGTAACCAAAACCGCCAGCAGCACAGTCGTTTGGCCAACAACACTCTTCGGCTACGCGCGCGCGTGGTGAGATGTGAACGGATACGTATTGGAGAAGTGTTCGCGTGTCAGTCACACTCTGTGGAAGTCGCCCTTGATGATGCGCGTCAGCGTTTTCTTGAACTGCTGATTGGCCATGGCGTAGCAGAAGGGGTTGAGGGGGGAGTTGCAGTAGCACAGGTAGTAGGAGACGATGTAGGCGAACTTCAGCGCCGGTATCTGCAGGCTCTCGTTGATGCCGGCGAAGCCGATGTAGGTGGCGATGGAGTAGAAGGGCGTCCAGAAGAGCACGAAGGCGCCCATGATGATGGTGATGGTGCGCAGAGCCTTGCGAGCGCGGTTCTCCGTCCGCGACTTTTGGTAGACGGCCGGCGACTTGGCCGCGCCGCCGCCGCCGCCGCCCGCCTTCGATTTCTGCCGCCGCCGACTGGCCGAGCGGCTACCGCCGCTGCCCCTATTCTGCGCCAGGGATTTGACGGCGTCCAGAAGGCCCGTCAGACGAGAGTCCGAGTTGCGAGCGCCCCGCCGGCCGCTGCTCTCGCGCCGCTTGCGCGAGCGCCGTTTCGACTGGTCGCGCTGCAGCTGCGACTGCGACCGGGTCGAGTGCGTGTGCGTGGAGGTGGTGCTGCTCTGCTGCTGCGCCCGCCGGTGGAAGCGCTCGTGGTTGTCGTGGACGACGACCTTGTTATGGTCCGGGACGGAAGCAGGCTTCTCTTGCACTTCTTGCTCTTCCACGCTAATCAATGGTTCTTTCACAGCGCGGTCCTCCTCATCTCTGGGGCTTCTATGAACGGCGGCGACGTCGGTGACCGTCTCTTTGTCGGGTTCGGGGTCCACCAATACACTGAGCGAATCGATTCTCTCTACGATCGTCGGCGTCGTCTGGTCGTCGTCCTCGGCGGTGGCGCCGGCGTCGCAGAGGAAGCGCTCCACCTGCTTGATGAAGGCGTCTATCTTGATGTCGCCGTCCAGCTCGCATATCACCTCGTCGACCGGCAGCTCTGACGCGGCCGTTCTGACCGAGTCGTTCAACGAGCCCCTCTCGCTGAACTTCGTCGGCGCCGTCTTGTAGCTCTCTTCTCCCGTCGTCGTGGAGTCGCTTAGGAATTGGGCCGGCGGCGGCGGCGGCGTCCCGAACAGGATATGGAACTCGTCGTCGTCCTCGTCGCCGTCGTCGTCGAACGGCGCAGGAGGCTTGATGTGGTTCTGGGGCAGAGGTAGAGAGAACTTGAAGCAGAGCGGCTCGATTTTGGCCGGCTTGGTTCGGTTCGCGTTGATGTCCTCCTGCTGCCGGCGGAGGCTGGGCGGCCGACTCGGAACGGAGGCCAGACTCTCGGAGTCGATGAAGTGCAGCGGCGACGTGTGGAGGGGGTCGAAGGCGGCGTCGTCGGCGAAGTTGACCTTAATGAAGGGAGTCGATCTCGATAGGAATTGGGATTGAGATTGTCTGACAGTTGGCTTCCCACCTTCAGATTGTGACTGTCCTTCTCCTTGTCCTTGAGCGAGGTCTGCTTGGAGCAGGGGTTGGTGGCGACTTCGGAGGACTCCGAGGAGACGCAGGGCGCCGTGCTCTCCCTCTCGATCACCGAGGACGGCTCCTGCTTCAGGATCAGGGGTAGAGGCGTCGGCGGCTGCGGCGGCGTCTTCCGAAGGCTCTCCGACTTGTCGACATCGGCTGCAGCGTCCGATCGCCGCTTCGCCTTCGAGCTCTTGACGCTTCCGTCGTTCGTCGCGGCGCCTTCCGATCTTCTCTTCTCTGACTTCGCGGGCGGGTTCTGGTCCACAGGCACGACGAGAGTCACCGAGGGTTTGTCGTCGTCGTCGTCGACGACCGAGGTCGACTCCTTGACGACTACCGTCCGTCCGGCGACGCAGTCGAGCGCCGCGCTTATGGACGGCGGGTCGGTGGCCACCAAAGGGGAGGGGCAGAGATAGTGCCGACTGTCCGACTGCTGCTCCCGACTGAACTGAGGTAGTTGCTGCTGCTGCTGCGGCGGATGATGCTGGAGGGCGTCCTGGCGCTCCTCGATCCGATTGACCCTCATGGAGGGCGTGGAGCGCGTCTTGCCGAGCGCGCCCAGCCCTTTGAAGCGGAGGAACCTTCCTGGAAGTGCGAAAATTTGTGATTATTATCATCACCTGGACAGTTCCAAGATACCGCACCTATAATCCCGGCCCCTTCCGCCAGACGTCGCCTAGTTTCGGAGGAATCGCCTTGCTGATTGGAAGAGCTTTCCGTCTCGTCCACGTAGAACTCGCTGTCGTCTTCTTCCTCGTCCTCTATGGTGCGCTTGCTGCGAAGAGTGTTGGTCTTTGACCTTGGCAACTGCCGACTGTCCATCGGGCTTTGACTCCGGCTCTGAAAGGAGCATGTTGGGACTTATAATGAAATTCAAATACGATGTTCTTATACCTTTAATGTACCAGGTAGACTCTATTAGATTTAATTAAGCTGATTATATTTTGTTCTATTTATTCTATTCTATTTAAACTCGTTCTATTTCATTCTGCTTTGTTTTATTCTATTTTGTATGTATATTTCACTGCACTTTGTCTTATTGAAGTTTCTGTAAAATTCACTTCTGATTTGCGAAAGTGTTACGTCTTGTTTTGTATTATCTTTGTATTTTGTTTTTTGTATTCCATTTTCATTCAGATTAAATTAGCTCTATTTTAATTTATTGCATTTCATATTTGTTCACTATAATTTATTCTATTTCGCTGCATTTAAATCCATTTCAAACTTCACTTTCAATATCCCATTTTTTGGGTGCATTCGTATCAAGTCAACTAATCCAATTTGCAATTCCAATTCGTCACACTTCTACTTTTCAATTTCCTTACAGGCTGCGCTTGTGGCGCCCCGGCGATCGCGGCGCCCATATTGTGGTGGAAGCCCGTCGCCTGCATATTGGCCATGGCGGCGACCCTCCTCTGTCGCGCCTCGCTCTTCATTTGCAGGGTTTTGGCCGCTTTGTAAATGCCATAGTAGAGCACGAACATGATGACAAGCGTGGTCCAGTAGTAGCTGATGTACATGCCCATGTTGACGTATTTGTTGCTCATGAAGGGCACGTAGCACTGGTTGGCGGGAATGGGATCCAGACCGAACATACTGTCGCCGAAAATGGAGGCGGTGAACAGAATTGTGGGCACCAGCCACACCACCCCCACGATTAGTAGAACCCGGCCGTGAGTGCGCCAGGTCCTGGAATATAGAGTAGATGCAATTTTCTGAAGCGCAGTAAGACAGTGTAAATAAAACGCAAAGCAAGTGAAAACAAACTGTACAAAGTAAGGTTAAATAAACTGAAATAAAAACAAACGAAATAAAACAATACAAAATAACACAAAAAGGAGATGAAGTAAAATGAAGAAACAAATTAAAATAAAATAATGATAATATAACATAGGTAATGTATTACAACATAAAATAAAATGAAATAAACTGTAGCAAAGTCGAATTAAATTGAATAAAATAAAATAAAATAAAATAAAATAAAATAAAATAAAATAAAATAAAATAAAATAAAACAAAATAAAATAAAATAAAATAAAATAAAATAAAATAAAATAAAATAAAATAAAATAAAATAAAATAAAATAAAATAAAATAAAATAAAATAAAACAAAATAAAACAAAATGTAATCAACATAAACATAAAGAACAAAATTAAATTAAATTGAATTAAGTACATAAAATTAAAGTAAATTGAATTAAACAAAGTACAATAAAAACAAAACATTATAAAATAGAATAAGTAACATTAAACAAGGTTAAAATATACAGTATAGCAGAATAAAATATATAGCAGAATAAATAATATATAATGGAAAACCTATAAACACGTCATCCGATACCTGTAGGTGGCCGGTATCTTGACGGAACAGTATCTGTCGATGGTGATGCAAAGGACCGTGTAAATGGAGGCCAGACAGACGCTGTAGTCTATCGAGAGCCAGAGTTTGCACAGGAGCTCGCCCATTCCCCACCTTTGGTCCCTGAGCACCATGTAGGTATAGACCGGGAAGCCCTCCAGCCCGATGATCAAGTCAGAGAGCGCCAACGAGAAGATGTAGTAGTTGCTCGGCAGGCGGATGTTCTTGTCCAAGTAGAAGGAGAGCAGCACCATGGAGTTCCCGACCACCGTCACCACCGACAGGCAGAACATCACGACGGAGATGAGCGCAGACACCAGCGCGTTCTGCTCGAACCAGAGCGCCGCAGCCAACGTTGCCGATTCGGCGGTAGAAGTCAGAGTCAGATTCGACATCGTTGCCGCCGGCGGCTCCATCGTCCGCGATGAAGAGAAAGGACAATGGCGCCCTCTCGCGTCTCCAGCGCCTGAAACCTTTCAAGGGCGCAACGAAGTTCTCCTATAGCCTAGGGAGACGCGAGGTTACAGGCCCCATATTCGAGCGCTTCCTGCTATTAGCGCCGTTTCGTTGTTTGCGACTTAGGGCGAGTGCACCAGCGGAAGTTTTCGCATTTGGGACGCGCGTTGCAGCACCAAATGAGTCGGCGAAGAGCTCTCTAAGACGATAAAGAAACCATGAGCAACGAGCTACACATATGTAGCACCAATTCTCGCACGCGAAACAATTTTTTCACCGACTGAAAAACGCCTGCGTTCCTCAGAGCATGTATTCATCGCGTAGAAGCATCTGCTCGCTTCATCTTAATGGAAATGGAGGGGTGGAGCATCAATTAAACAGGGCGCTCGCCCATCAACGCGCTTAGTAGATTATAGAAACGGCATTACGTCAGCCTCAAAGCATCGACCACAAAAGATAACTTGGCGCGGTGACACCGTGTCCTATTATTGGCGAAAACTCATATCACTGCGTAGTTTGGCCGCCAACTGCGGTAGGGTGCTCGTCTAATGTTGTCGGGTGACGCCAGCAGCATTGACACTCCGGGACGAATTTAGCCCGAGGCAGTCATCAAAAAGGAATCTTAGAACCAGTGAACTATCCCGCTACGAACAAAGTATCTGGGGAGCTGCTTAGCGGCCGGAATTCACTAGTGGTGAGTGACAGAGTAGCAACATTCGGCTATGACATCGAAGTCCCCCTTTCGATAGGTCGGCCGCTGGCGTTCAGCCATTTGTCATACTTTGCCCTTGGTACCCACTCGGTTACCTGTGCCTTCCGCCATCCATCTTGCATAGGCTGATATATAGTACCTTAGGTACCTTAGGCCAGCGGCAGATAAATTTCTGGCTTCTAGCGGAAACGCGCTAAAACGCAGAAGTCGCGATTGACGAAGACGCAGCGCATAGTCCTGTCGCTGGAGTCAAAGACTTCTCCTTTTTTGCGACGCTGGAAGAAATTATGCCACGGTCAGTGGACGTAATCTTGTTTTTTCGCCGGAGAAAGGCGGCGAAATGCCACGAGACGCGAGCGGCTACGGGCACGGGGTGACGTAGTCACGTTGTAAGCTGCGCGAGCTTCGACGACGGGCGCCTACTAAGTTGTCGGCGCAATTACGGCGTTATTCTGCCTGTCGTAATAAAATTTCGGGCCGAGAGGAGGAGGACGCGCGGGCGCGTGGAGTCGTCAAATGGAGTGCCGACGCCGCCGGCGGCGGCGCCTCGAGTTCGCTCCTCCTTCTTCTAGAGACGCCGCCGACGGTCGAGATTGAAGCCGAATTCCGCGGGGACGCCACCGCGCGTCGACGGCCGACGCCGGCGAGCGAGCAGCGACCGAAAGAAGGCGCGACGCAAGAAAAGGGGCGAAAAAGAGGGTGCGCGCCTCGTGGGACCCAAAACAATGCGCCGGTTATGACTTCCAGACCGGCGATCCATAACGGCCCGGGAGAGAGCGGAGAAGCCCTGTTGACAGACAGACGCGCTAATCAAGCGGCGGCGGCGGCGGCGGCCGAGGAGAAGCCAAAAAGTAATCCAATCACGGGCGAGCGCGTCGACGGTCCATAATCATATCTGGCGCCCCCGCCGCCGCCAAAAGACACGTCGAAACTTCCGTCGCTCCGTCGTCGCCTCGGGTCGGAGGAAGTACGGCTTCGCGCGTCCGTCAACAACTCCAATCGTCTGGGGAGCCGTTTGTTTACTCCTCACGCCAAATGTCGCCGCGACTCATTCCACGCGATCGGAACTCACCCTGCTTCTCAATGAACCGTACACACACTAAGGCTCGCGTTCCAAGCGAGCATTAGTCGAGCTGGATCTACGCAGAGGCATGCGCCACCTGCCAAAAGCGCCTCTTCCCCGGGCCAGCCTAGCGTGGTTCTGGCCCCTTTAGAGAGGTCGGGGAGGGCGAGGTGTGAACTGCGAAGACAACTTCCCGTCGCAAGGGCACAGGTTAGACGGCGGCTTGGTTCGGCCCAATTGATTCGCCAAGACGTACGCGCGAGGTGGTTACTTGCGTCGCTCGCGCTCTGCCATAATGCCATAATGCTCCACTTCGTCGTTGAAAGTTGATACGTGCCCCCCCCCCCCCCCCCCCCCCCCCCACTGGAGCACTTGAGTTCGCGAGACGGAGGTTGAGCTCCTTGGGCTCCGATCAAACTATGTGTTGTCAGTACATTTGCACAGACGGTTAGTGATCACTGTGGAGGTATTCAGCTGCATAGGGCATTAATTCATGAAACAATGATGCCACTACCGCATACTCCCTTTCATTCGAAAAGGCGAACAACATTTGCCGGCGCACTCTGCGTTTCTTCAGCAAAGGTAGACGCCCGGCGACGACTGCCCCTCCTTCGTGGACGCCTCACCGCCCTTCAACGAAGAGGAAAATACTCCATTGTGGAACGTTGACGTGTGAATGCCGCTCTGCAAGAAAGCAGATTCAAAGATCAAAATGCTGGGTTACTTACTGCCTAGTTATTGTCGCTGTACGTAGTAGGAAGGCTATGGCGGCCGAATAGGGTCATAATTGAGATGCGATATGCTAGATGCTATATGCTATATGAGAGAATGAAAAGTTGTCGAACGTTGCGCCAAAATGTCTCGTATGTGTCTCCCATCTATCATATACAATGTCGCATATAGCGTAATCAATGTCTCATATAGCATAATACATGTCGCATATAGCATAATTGACTCTCATATCTCGCATATCTCTCGTATTTTGACGACAATCTCTCGTAATTACGTGACAAAGTCGCGTAATTATGCGAGATACGCGAGTTTGACACAAAATTACGAGACGTTTTCGACGAAATATGAGAGATATGCGAGATATGCGAGTTTGTTTACGCTATATGATAGATGCTATATGATAGATGATATATGCGAGATTACGGTAGGGTCTTGGTCTACGCTTTATTGAAACGTCTCGACCGATGCGATTTTTAAACTGAGAAGGCAGAGACAACAAAGATCTGAAACGGCGGGGAAAATACAGACAGACGAACCTGGAAAACACACTAAATGTTAATTCCGAGCAACAACGTGGTCACTTTGCGTTCAAATTTCGCGACATTTGTAACTAACACAATAACCTGTTGTTATTCTCCACAAAAGTGTGAAGTATATAGCATTTGTGAGCGATTGCAGAAATTTGGACACAACGCGTGTGATCCATCACCGGATTCCAAATCACCGGATCCATCACCGGATTCGTGTTCAGTGACGACGACAGTGTTCGAACAAGTTTGGACAAGTTTGGACGTGTTTGAACGTGTTTGGACAAGTTTGAACATGGTTCGACATACTTGAACAAGTTTGAACATGTTCGGTATAGTTTGGACATGTTTGGGGCGTGTTCTGACGCCCAAAGCAGGCTAAATGAAACGCAAAACGCAAAACAAACGCTGGATTCGCGTTCAGCACTGCCGAATACCCCAGAAACAACTGTCAAGTCAATTTTGAAATTTTGACCTAATGAACCCAATTTTGGCCCGCCGGGCGCCAAAATCAGGATAAAGGCGTCCCAAATCGCAAAACAAACACCGGAAAACATTTTTGCGTTTTAGAATAAGACTCGCGAGTTTGACCGAATATAGACCTACCGTAGCCCTACTTCAACGAAAGTCTAATTATGGTGATTCTGCGGTTGAAGTGTCAAATCCAGGGTATTCCGCGACGCGGAACACGAATTCGCAATCAGTTTTTACATCTTTTGACGATTTTGCCTTCGAATTGACAATTAGTGTATTTTCCAGGTTCGTCTGTCCCCGCCGTCTCGGATCTTTGTTGTCTCTGCCTTCTCGGTTTAAAAATCGCATCGGTCGAGACGTTTCAATAAAGCGTAGACAAGACCCTACCGTAATCTCGCATATATCATCTATCATATAGCATCTATCATATAGCGTAAACAAACTCGCATATCTCGCATATCTCTCATATTTCGTCGAAAATGTCTCGTAATTTTGTGTCAAACTCGCGTATCTCGCATAATTACGCGACTTTGTCACGTAATTACGAGAGATTGTCGTCAAAATACGAGAGATATGCGAGATATGAGAGTCAATTATGCTATATGCGACATGTATTATGCTATATGAGACATTGATTACGCTATATGCGACATTGTATATGATAGATGGGAGACACATACGAGACATTTTGGCGCAACGTTCGACAACTTTTCATTCTCTCATATAGCATATAGCATCTAGCATATCGCATCTCAATTATGACGCTATTCGGCCGCCATAGAAGGCAACATTGACGAGACTTACAGAAGTACCGTATCTCGGCTATCGACATGCTGCACCTAACGGAGGATTAAACTCCGATGCGTGTTATCCCGTTGTGCCATGGACGCCGATATGTAAAGTAGTGATTATGGAGCGTATGGTTATATGGGTGCTCCATTTCGCCCGCGCGATTCGAAATTTCCGTCGGCGTGCGTGGATCTTTTACGGACTCTGTTAGTGCTTTGGTAGCGCAAACTTGAGCTCGAAATTCGGTGTGTTGAGAGAGTATCACGACTTTGCCAAGGTTTCGTTTCGAAATCCGTGTGGGAGTGATTCTCCTTCGAACAGTAGGGTCGCGCCGCGGAAGGAATGATTCCAGTTGCAGTCTCAATCAATTTCAGATCGTTGCTTTGCGCGAGGTTGAGTCGTTTGTAGGGCGCGGCAGTGAAGCGATTGGCGTTGACAGTTTTAGTAGGCCTAGAAGAAAGAAAGGAGTGCGTTCGCAGTTCTTTTCGCTCGCGGCGCGGCCGTCGCAGCTTTGTTTGCGCAGTCAGTGAGGAGGCAGAGAGCGTGCTGAGCGATACAATGCTGCGCGCGCGTTGGGCGCGCGCCTCTGTTTGTTAGACGGTCACGTGCTAACGTGTCGTGTGGACGGCACGGCGCGCGCGCAGCGTGTCTTGCCGCTTTTGGGCCCTCCCAGCACCGAGACTGTTTGTCTGGGCCGGCGGCGACTGGGCGTCGATTTCGCCTTCGCCTCGTGTTCTGCGGCGTCCCGTCCCGTGGTCGCCGTGGCGATCAGTCCCGAGATCTTTTCGTGCCCCTCACTTATGTAATTGGCCAATGGGCATTGGGATTGGCCGCTGTGTTCTGTGCGATTCTTCTTACGTCGTGTTGCACAACTGGCTATGGCTTCCGCTTGCAGGCTTGCAGCAGTCTTCTTTGTTTCGTCCGAAGAAAGGTTCGAGATCGGCCGATCGCGCAGCAAAAGACGACGACTTCAAGCAGCAAGAAATGAGTCAAGTCGGCGACGACAAGAAAGGCCACGAGGAGACGGAGACGCCGCCAAACGTCCGCTTCTGCCTGACGGCTTGGGTTTCGGTTGCGATGTGAGCACGCTTTGAGATTGGGCTGCGCACGGCTTGCAGAACTGTGGTGGTTGGGTGGAAGCTCCGTGCTTCTAGACGCGTTTCGGATAGCGAAACACGTTTCTGCCTGCTTGGCTTGCTTAAGATTGGGAACAGCGCCATATTGGCGGTCAATTTCGCGCGGAAGTGTTCCGTTGAAAACGTTTTTTTTTGCTCCAGGCTCTAAAATTTGCTCTCACACCGCAAAGGGCGACGTTTTCGGTGTATGGAGTGGAGTTGGCCGTTCTGTTATTCATGGCAGTGCTGTTCATTGAACGCGGCGAACGACCGACCACGTGTGCGCCCGCTTGCATCATTCCAAGATTGTTCGCCTTCCTTCGCAGTTCTGTCGCTGTCGTGTGTGTACTGCTGCAAGCAGTTACTGCGCTAACGGCGCTTTCGCTTTCGGCCCGCCGTATGTTCCTGTAGTGGCAGGCCGTTCGTTCAGTGGTTGTTTTTCGGCCCACAGGGATCAGCTGATAGACCCCGTACGCTCGCTGCCGCCGCCGTTTTAGTTCTGCCGTCTTGGAGCGTTAACGCGCCTCGCCATCTCTGAATCAGTCATGCGGCGCCTGCTCTTGTCGTCGTCACGTCAGTTCGAGCCGCGTGCTGCTGCTGCTGTCGCCGTTCGGCGCGCGTGCGGCCGCCGTTGACGGGGCGGCGCCTACCAGTTCTGACGACTGCTGGCAAGGTTTTTCCTTCGAAGGGCGGCGATTTCGCCCCCAGTAACCTCTTCTACACCCACCGCGACACACGGGCAGGAACTGCTACTATTTGGGCGATGGATGGCGGGCGCCGTATTCTTAGCCTTCTAGCCACTTCGCTCTCCGTCCTTTCGCAGCGCCCAACACGGCTTGAGTCGTTGTTCTTTGCTCTCTCGCTCTGGCCGTCTTTGAAGTGGCATCGAGTAAAAGGGACTGCTGCAGCGAGTCTCAACTCCCTCTGTGTGCTAAAGGCACGAGACAGCTGGAATTGGCGCACTCGCTCAGCTGGTCGGGTGCTCGCTCTCGGCGCGTGGCCGGCCCGCCGCTCAGCTGTTTTAGTCGCTTCGACGGCGCGCTTTTTCGACGCGTTTTCCGCGCTCGGCCGCTCTTTTCCCGCGTGTTCTCTTTCCCCCACCGGCCGCCCTTCACTCTCCTTCGCACGGCAGAAGGGAAGAGTATGGATTGGTTCGCCGCCGTCGCCTGAATCCAAAGCGGGCGCTAGTTCTAGGCTTCACTGCTGCTAGGCGCTGGGAGAAACTAGCGAGCTGCTCTCCCCTGCCTCCCTCCCTATCCCACTTCCACCCGCAGCAATGCTTCTAGCCTTGCCTAGCGCTCATTCAGGAGCGTTGAACGCGTGACCGGCTTGTTCGGCTCTCGTGTAAGAAAGGCCGGCGGCGGCTGTGGGCGGCTGGGTCGTCTCAGATGGCTTGAGCTCGCGCTAGCGCGCTTCGCCCGGCTTCATTGTCGCAGTCCTCCGCAACGACCATTTGGCCTCGACCGCCCTCTGTCATTCGATTTCTCGGCATGGTCGACGAGCTTCTCCCCGCGTAGATACATTCGCCCGTCGGCTCGTCAGTGAACGAACTGTTCAGGCGTTAGGAGGTGCTGTTTGCCATCATTCTTGAAAACGAACTGTCTCGGATTACGGAAGGCACCCGGTCACGTCGGTTCTTGTCTGGCGATAAGAACCCATTTCTTCGCAGGGCCCCTTTGTGGGTCTCGATAGTTCAGCGCCCGGTCCGCAAGTCCGTATTACATCCCCGCTCGCTTTGTTCGCAGCCTGTTTCTTCCACAATTGGCCGGTCGGTCAGTTGAGACCGACGAAGAGCGCTGGATCATTCGAGAATGCCTCCCCGTTCTCTCTTAGGTTGCCTTAGACCGGCGCTCGTTCGTGTGATGAAGTCCGCAGCGCCTGCAAGGAGGTAGGCCCGCAGCGCGAGCTGGAAAGGCGCGCTACCGTTGGTCAGTGCATTGTACTGAGAGTGACGTCCCATGCGTGAAAAAGAGCGAGGGAAACAAGGCCTGCCCCTATGCGTGCGACGGTCTCGCGTCGGCCGCCAGCCACCGAAAACGAATAGGGCTGGGCGACTTTCTCCATTGGCCTTTTGTGTGTGCGCGCGTGGCGCTGGACTTTCCCTCGCCGCTGCCCTAGAATTGTCCCGTCGTCGTGGCGAAATCGAAAGTGCGCGCCGTGCGGTGGTCAGTCTCAGTGAGATTACACCACTTTCCACTCCGTCTGTCACGGCGGATAGAATAACCGGCGGGTGCACGCGTCATCGCGTAGGGCAGCGCGCGCACTCCGTGAGGGATCAATCAGACCAGAACTGGTCCCAGCGAGCCTCGGCGCGCGCTTGAAGTTTCCCCGCTCATGCTCCTCTGAATCCGGCCGGTTCGCGTTGCAGAAGTCGATTTGAATCCATGTGGACAGCCACGAAAGGTTAGACCGAGCGGCGGCTCCATTCCGCTGCTGCTGCTGCTGCCTTGGCGCGCGGTGCGGTAGCTGCTGCAGCGACGGGACGACGACGAGGGAGCGGCAGCGACGATGGCCTCGCCGGAGAGCGGACAGAGCGGCGCCAGCAACGAGAGCGGTCTGACTTCGCCAGGAGGCGGCCAGATGGGCCAGGCGGTCATCGCGAACGCCCTGAGGGCGATCAGCAGTCCGTCGCCGCCGCCCGGCCTCTCGTTGTTCGATTCGCCCCACAGCCTCGGGTTGGGGTTCGGCGGGTCCATGGGTGGTTTCCACCAGCAGGCGATGTCGCTGCCCAGCGCGGCCCATGAAACAGTCAAGGTTGTCGCTTTCCCCATTGTTTGAATGTGTCGGCTGAAAGTGGGTCAATCCCTTCACCCTCTCCAGAGCTTGTTGAGCGGTGAGGAGAAGTGTCGCTCGAGCGACGACAGCCCTCTGTCGAGCGCAGCGGCGCCCATATCTTCGGAAAGTCTGATCTGCGCCATTTGCTACAAACCCTATGTTGAGCCGAAAGTGCTGGCGTGCTTCCACTCGTTCTGCAAGCCGTGCTTGGCGGCCTGTCTGGGATTCGGCGACCTCCAGTTGGAGGGTCTGCTGAATCCCGACAAGATCACGTGTCGCGTTTGCGGCTCGGAGACGCAGCTGTGCGCCGGTCTGGGCGTGGAGTCGTTGCTGGACGACTTCGGACTCGAGAACCTGATAGCCGTCAGGCAGCAGCGGCAGACGACGGAGTCGGCCGGCGGCGGCGTCGGCGGCCAGCAGTTGATCTTCGGCTCCCCCAGTTCGCGCGGAAGTTCCCCGGGCGTCATCGCCGTCTCCATGACGGGAAGCAGCGGCGGCGGCGCCGTCGACGAGTCGGCCAACGGCGGCTCGCCCTCCACGACGCTGAGCGGCGCCACGGTGGAGGTGGAAGCGGCGTCCGTCCAGCAGCAGCAGCAGCCGGTCTGCACGGGCTGCAAGAGCGGCGAGACGGCCACGGCGCACTGCCGCGACTGCGGCAACTTCCTCTGCCAGAACTGCGTGATGGCCCACCAGTTCATGCACTGCTTCGAGGAGCACGCCGTCACCCAGCTGGCCCAACTCGACGCCCACGAGCTCGCCCAACTGATGGAGGGCGCGCGCCACTCGCCGACGACCTACGCCGGAAGCGCCGTCGCCGCGGAAGCTTCCTCGAAGCCGGTCGTCTGCTTCGCCCACGGCAACGAGAATCTCTGCTACTTCTGCCACAGCTGCAACGCGCCCATCTGCCGCCTCTGCGTCGACAGCCACCACCCCAAGAACCAGCACCGAGTGGAACCTATAGCGGACGCCGCCGGCAAGCAGGTGCTTTCTTTGGCTACGAGTGATACAATCAATTGGTACTACGTCCAACTTCTGTATTCGCACTTTCAGTTGCGCGACGTGGAGCAGATCCTTTCGGAGGCGCGCTCGAAGCAGAATCAGTTCACGGATGCCCAGAAGGCGATCGAGGGAGGCGGCCAGCGGTTACAGGTAGCCAACTACTATTTACATAAGTTGTGTTCTTGAGTTGCATACATTGTGTGCTTGAGTACGTAAGATGTTCGCACACTGCGTTGCATAATTTTGCTGAGCACGTCTAACAGACGGTTACAACGAGCTGTGAACGATCGCAATCGGTTTCTGACATTGTGTTGCGCGAAACGGTGCCATTCATAGTGTGGCCCATCTAGAGTCGTGAAGGCTCGTGCCAGTCGTTCCGTTGGCGCCCGAGAAACGCCTTGTGGAAGTTGTGAGTAGCTATCCAGACAAAAACTCCTTCCTCTCCCTCCACTGTTGCAGAACAGTCTTCGTAAGGCGAAGGACGAGGTGGAGACGGTGGCCCGCACCCTCCACTCGGTGATCGAGGAGCAACGGCGCACCGTCTTAGGCGACCTGGATCAGATGTTCACTGCCAAACAGGTTGGGCTGCTTTGGATTGGAGTAGTCGAGGATTGGAAGGCGTGCCGTTTGACTGTTACTTGTAGAAGTACAAAGAGCGCGAGAGTAGTGTCTGTTTCGGAATCTGCGCACTAACCTTGGCATCGACATTGCGCGCCTGAGCGTTAGAATCGATGCATAGAGTTACGGTACATTATTGTGCCGAGCTGAGTTCCCAATAGATTGAGGCAATGTAGAATCTGTGCTGCGTTGGAATTGAGGCCGAGTGCGTCCCTTGGATTACTGCAACGCGCAGAATAAACCAGATTTTGTCTTTGGGTCGTGTTAATAACTGTAGCTGCGCCCGTTCCAGAGCCAACTCTCCCTGGCCGAGACGGAGGTGACGGACGCTTCCGATCGTCTGGCGCAGACGCTGACCTTCGCCCAGCGCCTGCTGGGCAACTCGACGCCTCTGCAGGTGCTGGTGCATAAGCAGCTGCTGGACACGCGCATCCAGTCGCTGCTCCACTTCCAGCCGCAACTGCAGAACCTGGTCGGAAGCTCCTGCGACCTGGACTTCCAGGTGTGGAAGTAGCATTGGAGTGTTGGAGTGGAGAAGGGGAAGTGACGAATTGTACGTGCTTGCTCCGTTGCAGGCGCCCAACGCGCAGGCGGCGCGCACGGCCATCGTCAACGCCTTCGGATTCGCCAGAGGTCAGTGGAGACCTTAGACTTGATAGTTGGGAAGTTGTATAAACAAGACAATAATTTCTACCCACATTTGATTCTGGAGCGCTTGCTGCAGCGTACTGTGTGTGTAGAGTGCACTACAAGTGGCATTCGTTTACAGCGTCAGGTCTTGAGCCACTCCCATTAGTGCTTAGCTTCCAAAGAGATAGACCGTTTGCCACGCGGCACACTCACTCTTTCAATCTTGAGATGGCATGCTCAGTAGAACCAAGGCGAAACTTCAATTTCAGCCGGTGGCGGCGCGCCCCTTCCCTCCTCGGGCAATCACCTGGGCGCCAAGATGGGAATGGGCGGCGGCGGCGTCTCCGCCATCGGGACGCGTCCGCCGGCCCGGGGCCACTACCACCACCACCACCCCAATCATCCGATGTCGGCGGCGACGGCTGCAGCCTTCATGGGCGGCGCCCACCCTGCGCAGCAGGCCTTTTCTGATTCCAACCTGCTCCTGCCCAAGCACGACGAGTACGGCGGCTCTTCGAACAGTCTCGGCCCGTTCTCGCCCTTCAGCGAGCCGCAGGGTTGGTCGGAGAAGTGATTGGAAGATGGATGATTGAGTTTGAGAAAGAGATGCAGTGGGATAGAAAAGTGAAGCGTCTATCTTCTGTGAAGGGGCCAGATCGCCGCCCAATGCATCCCTCCTGCCCCCCCCCCCCCCCTCCCCTCTCTCCTCCCTCTTCCCCCCCCCCCCCCCCCAATCCATCCCTCCTCTCCTCCCTCCCTCCGTGAACTACAGCAGCCGATATTCGCGACTGTCTATTTCGGGCATTGTTTGTGCTTGGATCCTTTCCCTTGTACTACGGTAGCTCTAGTGATGACTTCTCCAACTCCAGGCTTCCCCTACGAGAAGTGGTCGAGCGGCGGCGAGCCCCTGAACCCGCTGAGTATCCAGGCGGCGCTGCAGCATATGGGCGGCGGCGGCGGAGACGCCACGCAGGCCTTCGAGTTTGGAGCGCCCGGAGGGGACGCCACGACGCAGGTGCGTACAGCGCGCGCACGTGTAGTTGATAATAGAAGAGTGATGTAGGTGTTTGTTGAGTAGCTTGATTGTAGATTGTGTTTGACAAGTTGGCGTATGATCAGGGCTTGATTGTTGGCGGAGCGCAAGCGTCAGAAAACGGTAGTACAGTACCCTCCTTCCAATGACCGAGTACATTGGAACGGAAGTTCGTGCAGCGGCGTGCGTGCTTTCGCGCCGGCGAACCGCTTGTGAACTGCGATGGGAGCAACACTATTTCTAATCGATAGAAGTTGTGATTTGGATACGGTAGCCGTTACATTTCCACTTCCATTCCCTCTCTTCTTAGGTGGTGGAGTTGTCGAACCGCGTGACGAGCCTCTTCCCCCCTCGGTCGCAGATCAAGCGTCAGAAGATGATCTACCACTGCAAGTTCGGCGAGTTCGGCGTCATGGAGGGACAGTTCACCGAGCCCAGCGGAGTCGCCGTCAACGCCCAGGTTGGTGTGTCTGGATTGGAAGTTGGCAGAATGGGGAGAGAGAGGGGGTTAGAATTGAGTTACCTCGATCTGTAGCGGAGCCCGCCTCCCCCATTTGGGCCAACGTCGGAGAAGATTTTTCTCGTTTGTCGTTCGCGGCGCAATTTTAAGTAAAATCCTGTTTTAGAGCTTCGAAAGTCCCAGAAGTTTGCTCGCGACGCTTATTTTTGACAGATCTTGGTACATTTTAGGCATTTAGGTCTTGTATATTCCGCTGTAGATGAGCTGGAATTGTATTTTGAGGCAAATGTTGTACTACAACGACAAAAATGCTGGAATTTACACAGACCTGGACAGATTCGATCTGTAGCGTAGCGTACTGTTGCCGCTTGGGATCAGTAGGGATGGTAGCGTCGTCGTAGCTCCTGCAATGCGCAACTCATCCTCCTGATCACCCCGTAGCTCGTAGCTCACCACACTCAGTACAACCTTTTCGCACTCTGTCATAATCCACCCCATTGCTCAGGCGGACATCGTGGTGGCGGACACGAACAACCACCGCATCCAGGTGTTCGACAAGGAGGGCAGATTCAAGTTCCAGTTCGGAGAGTGCGGCAAGCGCGACGGCCAGCTGCTCTACCCTAACAGGTACTAAAAGATGCAGTGTAGATTGGATTACGGTAGTTGTAGGTGTGTTGAACTAGGTATGCGAAGGGCTGAAATTGGTTGGGGTGACTGAGAGTATGAGTAGAGAGAGTGATTTGTACTGTAGATACGTCGGAAGCGCGTCGTCGCCGGCAGTAGTAGCGCCACTGGAAGTGTAGTAGTACCCACCCGTGAAGCACCCCTAACTCGAACTCTCAGAGGAGCAATGAAGGACGCTTCACAGAAGTTCCTCACACCTGTTTGTACCACTTCCATTACCGTATCCCGTATCAAACGAAGGCGCTTCCATGGAAATTCCTTACATACACCTATTTCTATCTCTTTCACTACCGTATCGACCCCCATACTTGACTACAGAGTGGCGGTGTCTCGTGCCACTGGGGACATAATCGTGACGGAGCGGTCGCCCACCCACCAGATCCAGGTGTACAACCAGTTCGGCCAGTTCGTGCGCAAGTTCGGCGCCAACATTCTCCAGCATCCCAGGTACCCTACTAGCGCTGGAGTGGGTACTGTAGACGATTGGAAGGAGAATGTGTTGCGGAGTGGTAGTAAGTGGAAGACTTGAGAGAAGCTTCAGATAGGGGTCTGGAATGGCTTCTCTGGCGCCGAATGTCGCTGCAGTCGATATTTGCGCTGCGTGCGATGGGATGCTTATTTAGCCGCTAGATGGTTTCAAGTCGATTCCTGTAAAGATACGACCAGAGCGTAGGCTGCGTAGCATGTTTTATCGCATCCACTGTGGCTACAAATCGCGTCAAATCAGGCGCGCGTCCGATATTCTCTTGCGCGCAATTTCAAGTCTTTTCACGTCTTTTCACGTCATTTCACAACAATCTTCCACTCATCAATTTTCACGAACTATCGTACTCCATCTTTCATAGGGGCGTGACGGTGGACAGTCGCAACCGGATAGTGGTGATCGAGTGCAAGGTGATGCGCATCATCGTCTTCGACCTCTACGGCAACGTGCTGCAGAAGTTCAGCTGCTCCCGCTACCTGGAGTTCCCCAACGGCGTCTGCACCAACGACCGCCAGGAGATCTTCGTCTCCGACAACCGAGCGCACTGCATCAAGGTGTGAGAAGCAGGTTGAGAGCGCAGATTGTGATGGGATGGAGAGTACAGAGGCTGTGGAGCTGTGGCTATGCCCGCAAGAGCTCAGCGCGGCGCAGCGAGGAAGCGCTTGGGTGCGAATAGGGATAGAATATGGAGTGTATAGAGCGAGCTCTAGTGCTGTGGCGATACCCATAAGAGTGCAGCGTAGCAGGAAAGCTAGACCTTGACGCGGATGTCAGACGGGTGTGTGAATCGCTGCGCTTGGGTAGGCGCACGCGATTTATTGCGTTGTTAGACTACACTATGCTTTAGAGAAACAGCACGATTGTTGCGAGATCAGTAGCAAATAGCTGGTAGCGCCGCATTCTTCCGCAGCCGCTAAGTCGCAACAAATTGCGCTTGCAGAACGGAGGGAACAGAGTCATGATATACTTATCTCACCACTCGGATCTACTGTTCTCAATCCCACCCTGTAGTAGTACCAACCTCCCTTCTCTTCCTTGTCAGGTGTTCAACTACGAGGGCCAGTACGTGCGCCAGATCGGCGGGGAGGGCGTGACCAACTACCCCATCGGGGTGGGGATCAACCACTTGGGAGAGGTGGTGGTGGCCGACAACCACAACAACTTCAACCTCACCATCTTCCTACAGGTACGGTAGCCGACTCGGTTTGATAGAGGAAGGGGTGGGTGTGGAATTTGGCGATTTCGGCGCCGAACGTGCGAATAACTTGGTTGAAATCGTGGGTAGAAAGGAAGATACACATGTCAACGTAGAACTCGCAACTCTGAACTTCCCGCACGCACTGTCACATTCGTCAGCCGGACAGAGCTTGTGTAAAGTGAGAAGCCAACAGTATTAGTAATCAGTGCCGTGCTTGTTGGAGTGGAAGTCCTCAAGATATCGCGAATCGCTTCTACCTTTCCTTCCTCCACTCCAGGACGGCACTCTGGTCAACGCGCTGGAGAGCAAGGTGAAGCACGCGCAGTGCTTCGACGTGGCGCTCTGCGACGACGGCAGCGTCGCCCTGGCCAGCAAGGACTACCGCCTCTACATGTACCGCTACATGAGCGTCCCCCTGCCCCAGCAGCAGCACCAGCCGATGCAGCAGCAGTCAGCGCTGATGGCGGCGCCGCCCCAGTTCGCCTGACGCGCTCGCTGCGCACTCGCTCGCTTCTTGTCTAGGATCTGAAGAGTGGAAGCTGCGCTGCCCCGTGCGTGTTGTCTGGTGGCGTCGGCTCGAGGGAGTGCGAAGAGAAGGGGTACTATAAGAGGAAGCATGGAGCGTCGCTTACTCGTTCAATTGGCTTCAATTCGCAACTCGGTCGAGCCGACGCCACCCTGTAGATTCCGAGCTCGGCCTCTTGTCAATACTGTCTAGAACCCTCTCCTGTACACCATTCTCGCGCCTAGTCCCCCGTCTATCTTATTGGTTCTCGTCGCGAGTGGAGCTGGTCGGTCCGTGCGAAGGTCTGCTGCGCAGCTTGTCGTCGTGTTGTTGCGCCCTTACTACCGGTTAGACGGCGGTACTGTAGTGTGGTTACTCCGCGAAGCTTTCCCCCCTCCGCGCTCTGGTCAAGCCAGTTGTTTCTTCTTTGTTTTTTTAGCGTTGATATACTTAATCTGCTCTTGTCAAGCTTCTTGCTCGCTCGCCCCCAGTCGTCGATAGATCGTTGCTCGCATTCTACCTACCCCCTTTTGCTAGCCCGTTCGGCCTGTTGTTAGCGCACGGAAGTGGGTTTTTGGCGTTACTACCGCGCGAGGTGTTTTTTCGCCCGCCCTCAGGCGGGCGACACCATACGAGAGCTCGGCGTGCGTGCGTGCGTCCGTCCGTCCGTGCGTCACGCTCTCAGATCTCGGCGTTGGAAAGTCGTAGAGAGACGATCTTGGGCTCTACGGATAGGTCTCGACTCACTGATCATTAGTCATAACCGGTGTCGAGACTCAAAAATTTGAATTTCGCGAGTTACAGTAACCTGAAGGTCGAAAACGCAATACGGCTCTAACTCACTCGTCTTACGTCGTAGAGTGGCAATCGACACGTCAGATGAAAGCTCTCGATACGCCCATTCACGTGGCAGTAAAAATGTTCTAAATTACGCAAACACGCACCGCTGAAAACGCCATTCTCGGGATTTTGACACTAAGATCGCTCTAACTCGCTCAACTGGCGTCGTAGAGAGACGATCTCGAGCTTTTTGGATAGCTCCCGACTCACTGATCATTTGTTCTCCAATCGGTCGAAATTCAAAAGTTTGAATTTTGCGAGTTACAGTAACTCGAAAGTGCAAAAGCACAAAACGGCTCTAACTCGCTCGTCTTACATCGTAGAGCGGCAATCGACACGCCAGGTGAAAGCTCTAGACGTGCTCTTTCACGCGGCTGCAAAACTTTGTTCAATTACGCAAACACGCACCGCTGAAACGCCATTATCGGGATTTTGACACTTCGATCGCTCTAACTCGCTCAACTTGCGTCGTAGAGAGACGATCTCGAGCTTTTTGGACAGCTCCCGACTCACTGATCGTTTGTTCTCTCATTGGTGGAAATTCAAAGGTTGGAATTTCGGGAGTTACAGTAACTAGAAGGTGCAAAAGCACAAACGGCTCTAACTCGCTCGTCTTACGTCGTAGAGTGGCAATCGACACGCCAGGTGAAAGCTCTCGACGTGTTCTTTCACGCGGCTACACAACTTTGTTCAATTACGCAAACACGCACGGCATAAAACGCCATTCTCGCGATTTTAACGCTAAGATCGCTCTTTGCTACATGCAGAAGTGCGACACGGTTTGATTGCTCGTAGTGCGCTCTTTTGTGCTCTGTCAATTGTTTGCCAACACTTTTACAAGTTTTTGTCACTTTTTTAAAAGCGTTGCTTGAAAGAGGGATGTTCTTGCTCTAAAAGCCAAATCGCGGGCGAAATCAATATTGCTAATGCAATACCCTCTTGCGAAGCGGGGGCTCATGAAGCGGAGCATGCGGGCGATGAACTCTCGCACTCTCTGCAGAAAGAACGCAACTCTTTGCAATGTCAGTCAAAATACAAACTCAACTTTTTAATACCGGAGCTTGTTGGCCAGATGCCGCCGTGTTCACATGTTGTTACTTTTGACTGCGCGTACCGTCGAGTGAGGCCCCTACATACACCCCATCCAAAACTCTGTTGTTCCGGCGTTCTTTTGATTACTCCCACATTGGTTTTTTTTGTTGTTTTCCGCTCCCGTTTTTACTTCGTTTTTCTTTGTTCGCTACGCGCCGCCGTCGCGGCGCCCGTTCCTCGTTGTTGTTGCGTTCTCTCTTTGCGCCCCCCGTCGTCATAAGTTGGAACTAATGTACAGTCTCTGCACAGCAGTGCGCGAAGTAGCGGCGTCTGTCTTCTTCTTTCTCCATTTGTGATGCGTATTCGCTGCGGAGTACGGTAGTGCAAGGCAAGACGTCAGCCTTTTCGTGTGTGGTATAGTCGGAACAGAATTGTGTCTAGGGAGGAGAGTCGTTTGCGCTCGCGCGAGCGCCGTCGATTGCCGCGGCCGCGCTCGATTCGAGGTTACGGTAGCCACCGTTTTCTCGAATCGGCCCGCCGTCGGCTCCGGCGCGCGCGCGTGTGGATACTGTACACAACTTGGTGCTTCGGCAGCGCGTGTGGCGGAATCTTCTTTCGATTTCCTATCGCATATTGGCCTAGCCCTATTGTGCACCTTGGTTGTATGATGCGATGCGGTAGTAGGAACCGTTTTTGTAGCTCTGGTGCGCGCGTGGTACAAAGACTTACGCTATACGGAAGCGGAGGAGCATCATCGTCGGCGAAACGAGTAGCGCGCGTTCCGAGGTCGCTGTTGGCACTATACGGTATTATTGGTCGAATTCGCCGAATTTCGACTAAAATGTACAAACTGTGGGAAATCTGTGGCTATAAAGGCGCCTGCGTGGCTGAAGCATCAAGTTTTCTTTTGTGCGCCGTGTCTAGGAGCGAGAGAGCGACAGTTCGTTGTTGTTGTGTTTTTGGTTTTTTACTCTGGCGCGCGAGCAACTGCCGAGATAGGAGGAGTCCGCGGAAGGATTATTTTTCGTTTGTCTCTACCGCTGTCCTTTATTATCCGCTCTGCGCTATTACTGCTACTCTACTCGAGGTACGTAGTCGGGAGGCGCGCCGGGCGTTTGTGTTGTGCGATGGTTGCGCAGCCGATTGGGTACGGTAGTTCTTTGGTAGGCGAAAGGTGCGCGAATGTCGCCTGCGTGTCGCATTCGGCGCTGCGCCGAATACGACGCGCAGTCGATATTCGCGTGCGCTTTCCTCGGTTTTGGCGCCGTCGATTGGAGAACTACCGTAACCCATCGATCGCGCACTGAAACGGGATCACTGCTTGGAGCGCGAGCGACCGCTTTTTGCACTGCTGCCACTACACTGCTACTAGCGCGCTCGCGCGGAGAAAGGGCCCGGTGGCGTCCGTCCGTCGTCTGTTGTTGGCGCTTTGTTGTTCCCTCTTAACGACGAAGAGAAAAGTCTTTGCACACCAAAAGCTGTTGTTGTTTTGACACAGAAAACGTGAGAACTGCGAGGGTACCTTAAAACAGTTGTCTGCAGTTACTGTATCCAGCGATGATACAGGTTACCTACACGATATGGGCCGGAAGAACAAGTACAGTAACCTGCGGGGTTTGAGCAAGGAGGAGCGCGTGAGAGCGCAGCTTACGGGAGTGAACCTATCTTGTACTTCCGCCGGCCCCAAACGAAAGCGACGCAAGAAGTCATCGGTGCTACCGGAAGCGAACTCGAGCAGAGTGCAGACAGAATTGGAAGACACTGTGAAAGCCGCTTCGCATGACAATGGAATGGACACGGAAGCAGTTGTGAAGAAGCTTGCTCCACAGAAGAAGCGACGACGGCTGGAGGCCAGGAAGTCGGATGGAGCTTCTGCTGCGACTGCAGCTCCAAGCGAAGCACCGTCGGCGCAGCCGTCGTCGCTGCGCGAGCGCCTGTCCAGTCGGCTGGAAGCTTCGCGCTTCCGCTACATCAACGAGCAGCTCTACACGACGAATGGGAAGACGGCGCGCCAGCTGTTTACGGAGGATCCAGAGTCCTTCGCCGTCTACCACAAGGGATACGAGGCTCAGGTTGGTTGCTAGCGATTGATGGGCATGTGGCCAAGAAGTGCCAAAAGCGATACATGAAGCTGCCGTTAGATTGGAACTGTAGTGCTAATTGTGATCGATTTGGCATCTGACGACTGCCTGCTTCACATGTAGAGAACCTTTGTCAGACGCAGAGAATACTGTTGCAATTCGTCTGTATATCAGTGCATGGTATACGGTAGCCAATTCATTTCCATTTCAGCTTTCAAAGTGGCCCCTCGACCCTCTGATTGCGATCATTGGCTGGCTGAAGACCAGGTGGCCAATAGGCATTCAATGAACAATCGTTATACAGACAATAAATGTGTGAGCTTCAGACCTGCGGATACGGTAGTGGCCGACTTGGGCTGCGGCAACGCGCGTCTGGCAAAGGCCGTGAAGCAGACGGTCCACTCCTTCGATCTGGTAGCTCTGGAGGAAGGGATCGTAGAGTGCGACATGAGCAAGGTTGAGGATTAGAACTATACCTAGTTGTAGTGGTACCTAATTGGAAAGTGGGGTTGCAGTTGCGCTTGGGTTACGGTAAAATAGGTGCCCATAGAAGTGGAGCATCGTTGCATGTGTTCTCCGTGAGTGGCGTTGCGCACGAGGGTCGCTACGGTATTACTTCCATGGAACTTCCACATGCGTTCTTCTCGCTTCTACGCTAAGATTACAGTACAGCGAACGGTGTAATCTATTGTAGGTCCCCCTGCCTTCCGAGAGCGTGGACGTCGCCGTGTTCTGCCTCTCGCTAATGGGCACCAATCTAGCAGACTACTGTTTTAAGGTACCCTCGCAGTTCTCACGTTTACTGTGTCAAAACAACAACAGCTTTTGGTGTGCAAAGACTTTTCTCTTCGTCGTTAAGAGGGAACAACAAAGCGCCAACAACAGACGACGGACGGACGCCACCGGGCCCTTTCTCCGCGCGAGCGCGCTAGTAGCAGTGTCAGTGGCAGCAGTGCAAAAAGCGGTCGCTCGCGCTCCAAGCAGTGATCCCGTTTCAGTGCGCGATCGATGGGTTACGGTAGTTCTCCAATCGACGGCGCCAAAACCGAGGAAAGCGCACGCGAATATCGACTGCGCGTCGTATTCGGCGCAGCGCCGAATGCGACACGCAGGCGACATTCGCGCACCTTTCGCCTACCAAAGAACTACCGTACCCAATCGGCTGCGCAACCATCGCACAACACAAACGCCCGGCGCGCCTCCCGACTACGTACCTCGAGTAGAGTAGCAGTAATAGCGCAGAGCGGATAATAAAGGACAGCGGTAGAGACAAACGAAAAATAATCCTTCCGCGGACTCCTCCTATCTCGGCAGTTGCTCGCGCGCCAGAGTAAAAAACCAAAAACACAACAACAACGAACTGTCGCTCTCTCGCTCCTAGACACGGCGCACAAAAGAAAACTTGATGCTTCAGCCACGCAGGCGCCTTTATAGCCACAGATTTCCCACAGTTTGTACATTTTCATCAAAATTCGGCGAATTCGACCGATAATACCGTATAGTGCCAACAGCGACCTCGGAACGCGCGCTACTCGTTTCGCCGACGATAATGCTCCTCAACTTCCGTATAGCGTAAGTCTTTGTACCACGCGCGCACCAGAGCTACAAAAACGGTTCCTACTACCGCATCGCATCATACAACCAAGGTGCACAATAGGGCTAGGCCAATATGCGATAGGAAATCGAAAGAAGATTCCGCCACACGCGCTGCCGAAGCACCAAGTTGTGTACAGTATCCACACGCGCGCGCGCCGGAGCCGACGGCGGGCCGATTCGAGAAAACGGTGGCTACCGTAACCTCGAATCGAGCGCAGCCGCGGCAATCGACGGCGCTCGCGCGAGCGCAAACGACTCTCCTCCCTAGACACAATTCTGTTCCGACTATACCACACACGAAAAGGCTAACATTTTGCCTTTCACTACCGTACTCCGCAGCGAATACGCATCACAAATGGAGAAAGAAGAAGACAGACGCCGCTACTTCGCGCACTGCTGTGCAGAGACTGTACATTAGTTCCAACTTATGACGACGGGGGGCGCAAAGAGAGAACGCAACAACAACGAGGAACGGGCGCCGCGACGGCGGCGCGTAGCGAACAAAGAAAAACGAAGTAAAAACGGGAGCGGAAAACAACAAAAAAAACCAATGTGGGAGTAATCAAAAGAACGCCGGAACAACAGAGTTTTGGATGGGGTGTATGTAGGGGCCTCACTCGACGGTACGCGCAGTCAAAAGTAACAACATGTGAACACGGCGACCATGTGGCCAACAAGCTCCGGTATTAAAAAGTTGAGTTTGTATTTTGACTGACATTGCAAAGAGTTGCGTTCTTTATCAGAGGTGCGAGAGTTCATCGCCCGCATGCTCCGCTTCATGAGCCCCGCTTCGCAAGAGGGTATTGCATTAGCAATATTGATTTATCGGCAAATTGCTGGGCGGTCGCCAGCTTGTACTCCCTTCCTCATCATGCCGCAAACCGCCTCCGCTAGCCTCGTGGTTGCTCCCCACTCCGGGTTGCTGCGACGTCGAATTCATAGCGGCCAGCATGAGCCTGGCTCTGCCACGGCCGCGCAAAGGACCTGAAACCAGACCAACCATGCGATGACATTGACATCACGAACGAGCAACTACGACCTAACTCTATATCAGGCCAACGAGACTACTATATCAGGCCGAAATCTCACCACCGTAAGCCGACATTTCCGCTGTAGAGAACACCGAGGACGAGAGATTCTTCCTTCATGAGATGCGGAAACTGATACAACAAGGTCCGCAACTTGGTTTCGCACTCTTTGAACTCCGTAAACGCCCGCCACCAAAAAACGCAAATCAAAATCTTAGAGCGTCCCGCAGCTGGACTGAAGGCTAGCTAGAATTGTCGGGCGCACACTTTCAGCTGATCGTTCTCTCGCGGAATACGGTAGTTTTAAATGGAACTTGCAATAACCAACATTGTAATTTGAATTCAAACGTTTGAACAGCAGAGATGCCACCAATCGACGGCCAGAGCATGACCGACAAACGCTTTGGTCAAAAAAGTCAAATGAAGGTAACGACATAATTCAAACTTCTACGACATAGTCACAGAACGACGTTCAATAAATAGAGGACAAGCCGCAAGCAAACATGCATTGCGCTACTGCTGCTGGAATTGGAACAGCGCTGTCTTCGCCCTGAAAGCAAAGCAAGTGGAGATGACGCCAGACGCCAGTTGGCACTCCGTGGGCTTCAACAGCGACGAAAATTATCGAACCTTTCCTGAAGGCCGGGATCAGCGGCCTTGCTCAGTTGGTGAAGAACCTTGCACACGCCGTCCTCCTGCAGTTTGGCGCACCGGTCGCCGCTGCCTGAAGTCGCCGCAACTGCGTCTTCTGCCGCAAAAGAAACGAATGATTGAGCGGTTACAAGCCTGGATCCTCGCGCCAGGCCAAGTTGGTGACGCAGTAGACGGCGGCGATTTGCAGAGACGTCTGCCCCGCCATCTGAAAGGGAGCGCGGATCCAAGCAATAGTCGGCGACGAAAAGAAGCTCTGCCACCGCCACACAGTGCCAACCATGTAGTTGATGACCTTCTTGAGAACGTCCTCGTTGGACATTATGCACAGCTTGGACTGGTTGCCGGAGGCCACGTTGGCCAGAATGCACAGAGACAGCTCCTGAAGTACACTAATAATCACATTGGAGAGACGGAGAATGCTAAAAGTCAGTTCAAGAAGACCGGCCTTGACGTGAACGGGATAGTCGCCTTCGAGCGTGAAGATGACGCCCTGGATGAAGGCGTTGCCGTGGATTTCCATCACCCTGTCGATGTGCTCGGCCGGAGCGAAGCCGTCCTGCAGCAGGCCAGCGCTGCGTCACCTCTCGCTGCGCAAAAGCAGCAACTACTGTACGCGTGCACCAGGAAGCGACCTGGGGGTTCAGCCAAGACGTTTCTGGCCAGGCTGAGCAGCGCCAAAAGGACGGGCGAATCGGCCGCCGACTCGGTGACCAGACGCAGCCAGTTCTCGCTGTCGAAGCCCTTCATCACAGCCATCTTCAGCTCGCTGCTGCCCCGGTAGGAGAGATTCTGACGGCAGAATACGCTAGCATGGAACGCCTCCGAGCAGAGTTCTATCCTGCGACAATCGGCCTAGCCCACCATCAAGCCCCAAATGCCGTTGAGTCGCAGCGAAGGGTTCTCCTTGAGGGCGAAGGTGACGAAGACGTTGAGAACGCGGCCGGCGATCGCTTGCTGAGAATACGGTAGTTGTCGGCCTGTCAAAGGGAAGGTGAACTTCACTGGCAGCTGGGCATTACCTCTCTACACGGAGAGAACTCCAGGCAGAGGTTGCAGAGCGTCGCCGAAACGACGGCGCACAGCTGCTCGTCGGCCGACTGGGCCATCTGCAAAAGGTCGAAATGTGCGTCTAATCCAACACCACTCGACGATGGCCACTCTCGCTCCCACTCCAAGCGACTCTACCAGCAGCAGTGTCTTCCAGGCGGGGACGCGCTCCTGGTCTTGGAAGCTGGTCCTCAGCTGCTCCACCGAGCGCGACATGGCGTGCAGAGAGCGCGCCACGGCCAACAGACTGGCTCTGGGGAAGTTGTCGACGACGCGACGCGCCGCCCCTTCCTCGCCGTCGTCGGCGCCTTCGGACGCGGCCGCCTTCTGGACCTCTCGCGTCAGTCTGACGACCGGATCGAACATCGCCAGCTCCGAGCCCACCTGGCAGGCAAGTAATGGACAGCTACTTTGTGATACGCAGGAGCAGAGACCATTGAAGTGGTCCTACCTTGCGGCGAATCTCGTCGTCGTTGAGCGCGAGCGACGACAGGGCCACCAGCGCCACCGTCTCCAGCCTCTCCAGATCGTTCCAGTGGTTCTACATCACAGAGATCCTACGCCTGATTATTACTCCTCGCTCGGCCGAACGTGTCACTGGTGCCCACCATGTGCGCAGCGCAGTCGCCCAGATCGGGATTCCGCTCGTCGAGGTCGACGGCGGACTGGAGGCAGTAGCCCAGGGTGCGCAGACACTGGTTGTTCTCGGCCGTCAGCTTCTGCAGCGCCGAGTCCTCCTCCGTCAGATAGGCGAGCGCTTCCACGGCCTCGGCACGCTGCGCCGCCGACCAGTTCATCAGAGGCTCCTCGCGACACCAGCGAACCAGCGTTGGCATCGCCTGAAAGAAGCACATAACGAGTGATCGCCTGCTTCTAAGAGCGAAGGTATTTGTAGCTATGTATACAGGCACTATATCAAGTCACCTTCCGCGTCACGACGGGATCGTTGGCGGGCAGAAGGCCAGTTCGACACACGCACGCTATGCTGAAAAGGCAGGCGCAATGGACGTATAAAGGTGTGTAGCAAAGTGATTCGATCGACTATTGAGACACGACGAACCATTTGGCGGCGGCGACTTGTATGGTCGGTTGACGCGAACGGGACACAAGTTGGATGACCCGATCCAGCAATCCCCTTCCGCTGCACCGCACTGCAAACGCAGTCAGAAGATAAATGGCTGACAAAGTCGCAAGACACTGCAGTTGTAGCATAGACTGCGAGCGAGCTCACCTGCCAGAAACGCTCTCGCGGCAGCTTTGTTCTCTCGAATGGCAGCTACGAAGAACTGGAGGGTGGGCAGCATCACCTGAAGGCGAGGAAGCTGCGCTCGACTAGCGCACAACATTTGATCAGAGCAGACAGACGTACAGGACGAACCTCGTCACGTTGGGAAAACAGCGAAGGCGCCGCGATCTCCAGGGCGTTCTGCTCCAACAGAAGGTTCTGCGCTTCTCCGCTCTAGACGCGGAAAGAAGAACGAGCGCGTAGGAGTGTACCAACGCAGCCAACCGCATTCATCACTCACCGAGCAGGCGCTGGCCAAGATGGCCGCGACGCATTCGCGCGTCGCCGCAGTGCTTGGCAGCACCTTCAGAAGTGTCGACAGAGCGTCGCCGTCTTTGACCACTGCGAGCGCTTCGGGATTGGCGGTGCATACACTTCGCAGGCAACGGCAAACCGCCTCCGTCAGCGGCACGTCGGGGAACTGCAGAACTAAACGAAACGGAACAAAGTAGCGAGATAGCCAGCTCACTGCACACGTAGAGAATCGGAAGTGCAAGCAGAAACGGACGGCGCAGTAGAGGCTCAACGACGCCCGACTGACAGACGGCACGCGTGTGATGGGGCCGACCCTTGGCGACGCTTCCAAGCATGAGCACCAGTTCGCGAAGCAGCTCCTTCGGAAGGTGATCGGCCGACAAAGCTTCGGCCACTCTGGCAAGTTCCCCTTTGATTTGCACTTATCTCGTGAAAGAAAGGGGAAGCGCAGGCTGCCAACCTGTTCAAACCTGGGTCAACCATCAGCAGCTCCTTCCTCCTGTTGCTTCCTATCACGGAGTTGCGAAGACATCTACACAAAACCCCACGCACACATTGAGTAGTCTGAGCACAACAAGCAAGAGAGAAACGCATGCGTACAAAGGGCTCACTTCAGTTTCAGTAGAAGAGCGTCGCGATCATCCTCCACAAGAGATCTGTCCAACAAGTCGTCCCACAAGGTGACGGACGACTGCACGTCCATCGCCGACTGAAACACAACACGAAACGCGCGCAACTGCGTCCCTCCCCTTACTCCCTACTATTAGCGTGCAGTGCAGAAAGTCGCCATTCGCGAGCCAGACACCACCTCTTCTTCGACTTGTTCTGCGTTCACCATCTTCTTCGTCTTGCACACGACCTATCCTCTTCCACGACCTTCGTATACGCTGTCTAAGTGGTCTCCGCTTCACTCATGAGCTTCACCGAAACCGAAATTCGGTCACCAGCTTCGAACTTGGCCAAACATTTGCCTGGAAGAAGCTACGGCCGATACCGTATGCCACCGAGACTTTACGATCGCTTTGAGACCCACAGAGGTCAAAACGCCTGAGCTATATATCGACGGCCACTTCACCACATTGCGTTCCAATCTTCCCTTACTTTGTAGCAGGAAACTGAAACCTATCTGACCCATTCGATGCTATGTAATATAACTGAGAAAATATTGATATAAGCTAGCGCCTGACGGCCGTGACGAAGAAGAGCGAAAATGAGTGTGGAAACGGACGCCGACGCCTACCAGACGGGAATGTCGGTGAGTCTTCTCACGACCAGCTGAGTCGCCGTATCAAGCATCAGAACGCCGAGAGCAACCGTCGTCTCTTTCAGGGCCAAATGACCAGCATGGCCTACGACAAGTTCACCAACTATCCGAGCAGCTTCTTCGGCACCGTCGACACGCAGACCTACACGGGAGGCGTCGGCGGCAGTCTGCTCGACCAGGCCTGGGAGGAGCACCAGCAGGAGCTGAAGACGAAGGAGCTCGAAGAGCAGAAGAAGAAGAAGGAGCTCGAGGAGCAGCAGCAGAAGAAGGAGACGCTGAACAAGAGCAAGCAGAGGCCGACCCCGAAAGCGAAGAAGAACGGCAAGGCGCCGACGGCGGCGAAGGGGGAAGCGAAGACGGCGTCGGTGTCACTGGACGCCAGCCAGCAGTCCTCCTCGCTGTCCGTCTCGGCCGCCAGCACGCAGCACGAATCGTTGCTCACCGGGGGCGATGGCGGCCCAACGATGTCCGACAGCGACTACACCTACACGTACACCTATGTGGACGAGACGGTCACGCTGCCGCCCTCTTCCATGGCGAGCGGATCGCCAACGGCCGCCAGATCGCCCTACGACGACATTCCGACACCCATCGAAATGGGTCGGTGCCGGCTTCACTTCGCTAACAAACACTCGAACTTTCCAGCCGACTAACCGCATTCTAGTGTTATACATACTCGTTCAGACGACGAGACAAAGGCCGAACTGGCGAGGACGGCTCGCCGACAGCGCATTGACAAGCGGCGCCATCTGAAGCAGCAGCGCAGCAAGCGGAGCATTATCCTGACTTCGGTGATCATAATAGTGGTGATTATAACGGTGCTGATAGTCGGTGTCGTTTGTGCGATACTGCTTCTGTAAGGAAATGCCGAACGTGGAACCGCCAGACGAGAAAGGAAGAGGAATGATGATGAATCTGTCATTGATGGCACACAGCGACGATTTCACAGAATATTGACATGCGTTTATACATCAGCAACACCGCCACACTATCATAGGTACATACCTATTGTACATATGTGTCTAGGCTAGGCTCAAGGTTATAGTTTATCCAACCCAACTCTGTTGACGGCAATAGCAACACAATAGTGCACATACAATATGTAAGCCAGGCACGTACATGGAACAACGCAAAGAAAGGGCGTGGCGTTCTGCTTCTGCTATGTACGTACAACATACTGTAAGATTGTCGCTGCGCAGTGGTCGATCAGTGGTGTTCTGCTGCTGCTATGTACAACATACTGTATGATCGTTGCTGCGCGGCGATCGCTCAGTCGAAGAACTGCTCCTCGATGGTGGCGCCCGCGTCGCTGGGGAAGGCGCTGTGGCCGTGCAGTATGCGGTGGTTGTCGACGACGATGCAGTCGCCCTCCTTCAGGTGCACGTCGATGGCGCGCCGGTAGCAGGTGGAGTTGAAGGCCTTGAGCGCCTTGTAGAACTGCTCGCAACGACTGACGGCCGCCAACGGAAGCTTCGTGGAACGGCGCTCGTTGTTGAACACCACCTAATACATTGCATAGTTCCCTACACTGATAGAACCATGACGAGGTAAGGTTTGCAAACGCGGCAAACCTTGTTGAAGTTGCCAGTAGAGTCGATCTGAATGGGATTGTGGCTGGCGGCCTGCGCAGACGACGACTCGGAAGTGTAAGGGACGGGCACGCTCGTGAGAAGACTGAACTCGGCAGGCTGTCGAGCTCGAAGCTCCGAGGCGACGGCGAACCCGTCACTCAGCTGAATGGCCCCCGTCGCCTGAGACAACGACGCCAAGCGAAGCAGCAGGATTTTGGGAATGGGACTGTCAGATGGTAGGCCAGTCCTCAACGCTCTTGCTTCGTTGGCTTGCGACTCGACAAGGCGCGCCTGCCCCCTGGCTACCGTCGACAGACCGAAATCGGCGATGGCCCGCTTGGCCTCTTCGCTGGAAGGGACGCCGCCCAATACGACCGCGCCGTACCTTTGGAAGGCCTCGACCAGACGACTCGAACTCGACCAAGCACTCAATTCGTTCAGCGCGAAGCTTTCGATGGTCGCTCCGTTGGCAGGCCACGACTGGAGGTTGTCGACGACTTCCGCCTCGAGGGAGGACTTCTCGTTGAAGGCGAGCATGTGATCACGCAGCCACTCGGCCGAGTACTCCGACCTGACGTAGGGCGGCCACTGGACCATCAATGAACTGCCGTCATTGAGGATGGTCAGCCTCTCTGGTCTGACGGATATCGGCAGCTCGTGCAAGATCTGGTCGAAGGAAGGACACAGATTGAAAAGTTCGTTCCTTTAGGAAACCTATTCTCGCTACTCACGGTCGAGCGCTTCCCATTCGCGAAGTCCCTCAGCCAGACGTACGGATAGTTGGCCACTTCGCCGTCGCCCCACGAGACCCTGAGCAGCTTGGGACTGTGCGCCGTGTCGACGCGGTCGATGCGAACTGCTTGAGGGGAGTACTGACGCAGGTGGACGGCGGGAAGGCGAGCCGTCACTCTTGCCAGCTGATGACCGTAGTTGCCGAGCATGTTCTCAGCGAGAATCGACGAACGAGAAAGGAAGTTTTGCGCAGCAGCCAAGTTTCGGCGCGAGACAAACGAGTTTGAAGGTTGCGGGGCAGGCGCAGCTGACGGGACGGACTGGCGACGTGCGAACGACGGCGGGAAGCTGGAACGTGAACGGCACGGGAATTGGCGCGTTGCCGCCGATATCGCTGACGTACACAGGCGCGCACCCAGCGCTGCGCCCTCTAGACACAGTCACGAGTGCCGTCTCGGTGCTGACGAAGGATTGGCCGGCAGGAAAAACACTATGGATGGGTAGGGCGAGCTCGTTATTCACAGCGCGAGTGACAGACGGTCAGCGGCCGACCGCCTGACTTCACGTGCACCGAGACGCGACTGTGAGCATGAACTCTGTGTCAGCGTCGCAATGGCAATAAGTGGGCAAGTACCAAAGTGCTTATCTTCGTACCAGTCGTGTTGAGACACAGGAAGCGCTGCAGAGCTAGAGGGCAAGCAGGGAAGTGTTTGGCGACGCTATAAGCGCCGACCTGGGCCGTCTTCGACGCACTTCCCGTCATGCGGTAAAGTGCAAACTCCAATGTGACTCCTTTTACTGACTGCGTGCACCCCTTTTACTGACTGAGTGCACCCAACATAAATCTGGCCGGCGTCCAGAATTACTGACTGCGTGCACGCCACAAGATTACTGACTGAGTGCACCCCACTCGTCGGCACTCTTGTGACGGGCGCTCTATAAACTTCAAGCAGGATTCTCGTTTGAATTCAGGCTATGCTTAGGCTCGCCCTGCGCCCACAGTGCACAAGAGTCAGTCGGCGTCGCAGTCTGGCGGGTCGAAACTTAGGCTTAACGCGACCGGTGACCGACTTCAGGGCGCGCGGAGCGCGCCCTGAAGTTGGTGGTCGCGCTAAGCCTCAGTTGAGACCCGCCAGGCGCGACGCCGACAGAGTTTTAGTGCAAACTGTAAGTGGAATAAACACTCCTCCATCTAATTCACCGCCTGCTTAGGCCTGCTGTGCCCCTTCTGTGCACTCGCTCCGTGTCAAACGTGGCGGATGGCCAGGCTCACGGGGTGCACGCAGTCAGTAATTTTGTGGGGTGCACGCAGTCAGTAATTCTAGACGCCGGCCAGATTTACGTTGGGTGCACTCAGTCAGTAAAAGGGGCGCACGCAGTCAGTAAAAGGGGTGCACGCAGTCAGTAAAAGGGGTGCACTCATTAAGTGTCGTCCATGTGTTTGACTGTGCCAACTTTCGAAGGTCGCTGATAGTTGTGCGACGTCGAAAACACACCGATGCGACGAGCAAACAGAAGTCATGAAGAAGGCGAAACTCACGTAGGTACATGAATAGGTATTAATTAGCACGTGTACGAGTTTGCATAGACGCGAGGCAAGATTCACTACCAGCAGCTCCGTCCGCGTGCACAAGAGAAGCGTTCACAAGCTGTACAACAGCGCCAGCGGCGTGGAGCAGTAGGTGTGGGTCTCGTTACTGACGCGTGGCGCTCGAAGTGCCATGACCATTTCCATTCAGTTCAGTTTGGGAAAAGTACCTCTAGTTACTACGCCGGCCGGCCACGAATTAGTGCAGTCTGTCACACTGTCCTTTTTGGCACTCCTCTGGATGGAAAAACCTGCATCGGGGGTCTCGATTTCCGTACGGGACCCGATTTTTGGCAAGTTGCCAAAAACCCGGTTTTTCGGCCTTTGACGAACTTTGGACGCTTGGAATAGTGTTCTGGTAGAACGTAGCGAGACGAGCTTTGGGCCGAATATCTAAAAGACATTGGGCTATCCGATGGTGGGGGCGCCGTCGGGCTGGGTCCGGGCCTGCCCGGGCCGGGTACCAAAAACCGGGTTTTTCGACCCAAAAGTAGGGTTTGGTTTGCCACTCGTGATTTTTTTTGTTTTTTAGGTGAACCGGAAGTTGTTTGCCCCACTTGAAGAACTTGGATAGCTCTTTCCAGAATCGGTTTGTATAATGGGCTTAGACATGGGATCGGCCGGGAAATTCACCCCAAAGTTGGGTCCCGGGTTTCTGGGTAAAACTTCCCGCTGGCATAACTCTTAATAGCGTGGTCGTAGCGAGATGGGATAAAGACCAATCGATAGAGCTCGGCGAGCTCTATAACATTGTAGTAGATCATTTCTCTCTAAATGGCCAAATTTTTGGGTGAAAAGTTGAAAAAATCGATTTTTAGTCAAAATTTCAAAATTCTGCGTTTCCCATTTCTTGGTGTGCCAATCGATTACGTTGATGTTTGGCGAGTTTTTGGTGCTTAGGAATGTCTTTCCGGGAAACGAGAAAAGGTCCCAGCCGGAAACTGTTTCTTCGAGAAATTAAAAATTTTTCGATAAATTTTCGGTATTTTGGTGCAAAGTGGGTCCCGTTGATACATTTTGGTGTCAATTCGACTTTCACGCGATAGAGCATCGAAGGATGCATAGTTTTTGTTAGAAACACTTTTTTCGTCCGACGCGTATTTTGGCAGGAAGTTTGAATTCAAAATTTTGGCTGCTGGGTTTGTCGGGGGCACCTACCATGTAAGTAGTCGATTCCGGCTTTTCGGGGATGCTGATCACGAATTTGACGTTGTCTTTTCGTTTTGAGATGTGTGGGACCATTTTTGACGATTTTGCTTATCACCATACGTGCCCTCAAGTGGTTGTGTCAATCAGTTGAAGCTAGGTGTGTTGTATGTCAAATGTGGGGTATTGGAGGGTCACAATTCTAAATTTGCTATTAATTTTGCGATCAGAATGGCCACTAAGCTTCACTGACATGTCTCGTTGATTCTTCTCGTTGAACTCTAAATACTTCTGAAAGAGGGGAGGAGTGCCCCGAGGGGCTCTGCCCCCGTCTACTAATCTTGTGTTAGCACTCCGACCCCAAAAGGGGCGGAGTGCTATAGTGGAGCCAGCTGCTCCCGATCAAAATTTTTGCCCCAAGATTTCTCGCGCGTAGTTCATCCGATTTGGACGGGGTTTTTTTTAATCGATAGGTCTCGAGGGATAGTAGGTGTGGACGGACCTTCATTTTTTTCGCGTAGTGGGAAAATTTCGAGAAAAATTCAAAAATTTGAAAATTTACTTACTGAGAGGGTGTTCAGTAGCCGCTACTTTCTGGAATAATGGGCCGATTGTGATGCCCTTTGGATATGTTGTAGTCCTCGACGAGACGAAGAGGGGACAAACAATCCCGACCCTCTAGGTCGACGCGTTCTCGGGTTACGGTAGCCGAAAGTGGTTTTTTGACAAAAAATTGCCTTTAAAAAATCCTAGTAAATCAGGGAGTTGTTGGATCGGGCCAGATATCTCCAATCGGCAAGATTATGATGTTCTCTTTCGTTTAAGACCAAAATCGCCAAAATCCGCCGCGGAAATCGTGAGTTCTGTGGTTGCAAGTGGTCGCCGTCGGAGACCGAAAATGCCGATTTTCGACTTTCGGCCGTTTTAGCGCTCGATTGCGCTGATTTATGGCCGAATGGACTGCACCACGCGATTCCCCGTTGAAAACTGATCCGGGATCAATTTTCAAAAATATTTTTTGGCTACCGTACATACCTCGGCCGCGTCCAAAATTCGAATTTCTACCAGGGTGGTCAAAATCAATGTTGGAGTCGATCCCGGTGCTTTCGAGGTCGCTGATGCCGAATCTGGCGTTATTTTGGCGTTTCGGATCAAAATTCGCGAGTTGTTGTCGATGTTCGACCTACCGAAGCCCAACGTTGACGAAACTGAAAGTGTGGTAATTGTGCGGTTGAAGTGTCGATTCTAGGGTATTTCGCAGCGAGGAACGCGAATTCGCTGTTGGTTTCTCCAATTTGTGTCGATTTTGCCTTCAAACAGCCATTTTTCCAATGCCGACATTCAATTTTGAATGCAACTTTTACCGTACTCTCCTCAAACTATGTTGTAACTCAAATTTGCGCGCGCATTCGGCATTTTCTATACCGAGACGGCAGAGACGGCGGAGACGGCAGAGAACCGAGATGGCAGACTTGAAATTGCCATTACAGTACTTATTGATTTTATCCTTTCAATTGTCATTCCTACTGTATGAGTCACATTTAATTCTAGTAGTATTCGACGACCCACAGACCCACGACCTAATCAACAATCCGCGACCCAAATGAGACAATTGATACGTGACATATGTAGGTGCAGCTCGGGGGTGGATGGGGGGGCGGGGTGTGGAACCCCCTCCTGGACATGACGTCGACTCTAAAGTTTTCTTTTTGGTACCCCCTGGCAGCTGAAAATCCGGAAAAGGTTGTGAAAATCCCAAATTTCTTCAGTTTTTGGTAGTTTTTGGTCTGATTTTGTCCAAATTTTCGCCTGCGGCGCTATATTTCATCTATTTTTTACACAAAGTAGCGTGTTTTGACCGAATGTCGGTGTTTCGAACACTTATTATTATACTCCACAAAAAACATTAAAACAACCAGGCAAGTCGTCCGGGGGACGCAGTATACTCCACAAATTTGAACCCCTACGCATGGTGACTCCTCTGCTGTTGTGGCCTCCTGACACTCCCAATCGCAAAACTAATGCCGAATTCGTGATCTACATCCCAGAATACCCCAGAGTCGACATGCAACACCCCTAACTTCCTATGGACTCGCAGAACCAAAATTCTGCACTTGGGGTACGGTAGCACGCGAATTCGTCATAGGTATGCTTAAACATCATCTAAACGCTAAACGAATGCCAAATTCATAATCAGCGCCCCAGAAAACCCCGAAATCGAGTATAATATCGGGAAAGTCGACCCGGCACCCAATATTCAAATGGACGCGGCAGGGTTACTGTAGCTCTGAAAATTTTTCAAAAACACTTTTCTGGACCAGATTTCAACGTAGAATCGCTTGAAACCACTTTTGGAACGATTCGGCAACGCATTCGACCGCTACAGACGCCGTAACGCGAAAATCGCAATTTTCGACCCCGGAGTCAAAAAAGTTCCACCAAGATAACTTTTTTGTGTTTCGACCGATTTTCTTCGTTCATGGCTCATTCGATAGAGGACATCTGGGAAGGAGCACCAAAAGCGGTCTCGCCGCTCTAGCTGCTACCTAGCCCGCACAGCAGCCCGTCAAAGTCGGAAAAGGACCAAAAATCGTGAATTTTTCAAATTTGGCGCCAAAATGGGTCCCGCAGCGATCCAATTCTTTTTTTGCGTGTTCGGCACTATCGAGTACTACAACATATCAAAAGATAGTATATACCATTATATGCAACTTTTTCGAGTTCTACCTTGTTTAACCCATTTTTCAGTACTTTGAAAATTTAAATTTTTGAATTTCCCGCCAACGGGGTCCCGCAGCGTGACCCCGTTTGGTGTCCACCCTGCCCACTTACTAGGCCTACCCAACGCAAAAGACCGTTTGGAAATCGGCCGCTTCACGCGCGAACGCTGTTGACTCAAAGTTTCTGCGTTTCGCGCACAATCGCTATATACTCCACACTTTTTGTGGAGTATAAAAACAAAAACATTCAACACATTATTATACTCCGCAAAAAAGTGTGGAGTATATAGCATTTAGGCGCCATATTTGAAAAATTTGCAAATTTTCGCTATTCTCCGACTTTGACGGTTTGCTGTGCGCGATAGGTAGCAGCTAGAGCGGCGAGACCACTCTTGTTGCTTCTTCCCAGATGTCCTCTATCGAATGAGCCATGAACGAAGAAAATCGGTTGAGACACAAAAAAGTTATCTTGGTGGAACTTTTTTGACTCCGGGGTCAAAAATTGCGCTTTTCGCGTTTCAGCGTCTGTAGCGCTAGAATGCGTTGCCGAATCGGTTCAAAAGTGGTTTCAAGCGATTCTACGTTGAAATCTGGCCCAGAAAAGTGTTTTTGGCAAATTCGCAGAGCTACAGTAACCCTGCCACGTCCATTTGAATATTGGGTGTCGGGTTGACTTTCGCGACATTATACTCGATTTCGGGGTTTTCGGGGGCGCTGATTACGAATTTGGCATTCGTTTAGCGTTTAGATGATGTTAAAGCATACCTATGACGAATTCGCATGCTACCATACCCCAAGTGCAGAATTTTGGTTCTGCGAGTCCACAGGAAGTTAGGGGTGTTGTATGTCGATTCTGGGGTACTTTGGGATGTAGATCACGAATTCGGCATTAGTTTCGCGATTGGGTGTGTCAGGAGGCGATTTTCAACCGAAATGGGCGTCCAAAATCGAAAATAGTTTTTTCACTTGAGACATAGCACTTTTGTGACATAGCTCACGAACGATGGTAGCGATCTCGGCGATTTTTCTGTACGGTAATGCAAATGTCCAGGCCGATCAGAAAAGTTTGCGAGAATCCACCACCGGCAACCCGAGTTATGATTTTTTGAAAGGCAGAAAAAAGTTGAAAATTGGTATGTTCTAAAATTTGGGTCGTGGGTCGTTGGTGCGTGGAATACTAATAAAATTTAATGTGACTTTTACAGTATGACAACAATTGAAAGGAATATATGTCAGTACTGTAATGGTAACTTTCAAATCTGCCATCTCGGTTCTCCGCCGTCTCTGCCGTCTCAGTATAGAAAATGCCGCGCATTCAAACTTCACAATTGAAGGAAATGCAGTGCGAAAAGACGGCGTGGTAAAGTGAGCAATTGCGCATGAATTGTCTATTATCCCGTCGAAAATGGCAAGGCGAGTCTGCGATTGGCGCAGCCCCGAATATTGGCTGCCGGCTACTGGTCGTCGAAGCGAAATGGCGCATTTTGAGCTCAATTCGGCCTGGTCTACAGGATTTCGGTGGAGTTCAGCTGCGCGCCGGTCCTTGTAGGTGGAGAGAATATCCGTACTCTGAAACTCGCGAGCCGGCGAAATTTGTGGAGAACCTTTGTGCGGAAATCGGCCTTATTTCTCATGATAAGTGAGTGGCGGTCTGCTTTCTCCCGTTCTGGTCGGAGTGCTTCACTGCAGGGTCTCCTCCTGCACGTTTCCCTTGTCACTTTTTGGCACTCCTCCCCTCCAAAAGGGAGGAGTGCTATAGTGATGGTGCGGATTCTGTGTAAATTGGAGCGCTCATAAGTCGGGCTAGAGTTGGCCGATCGGGGCGAATTTTTTTTTATTCGATAGGTCTCTGGAAGGCGCAGGGTGGATCGAAGGTCTCGACTTCCGTCCGGGACCCGATTTTTGGCAAGTTGCCAAAAACCCGGTTTTTCGGCCTCCGATGAACTTTGGACGCTTAGAATAGTGTTCTGGTAGAACGTAGCGAGACGAACTTTGGGCCGAATATGTAAAAGACATTGGGCTATCCGATGGTGGGGGCGCCGCCGGGCTGGGTCCGGTCCTGCCCGGGCCGGGTAGCAAAAACCCGGTTTTTCGACCCAAAAATAGGGTTCGCGGCCCCCGCTGTAAGTGTTTTATTTTTAAAGGAGAAGTTCTAGTTTATTGAGAACTGGCACATCTCAGATAGTCAATGACCGCACCGCATTGTTGAATCCGGGCAGATGTACCCCGGGCTGGGAAATATTGCCCAAAGTTGGGTCCCGGGGTTCCGGGTAAAACTTCGGGCCGGCGTAACTTTTGATGGGGTGCTCACATCGAGATGGGACAAACACCATTCGATAGAGCTCGGCGAGCTATATAAATGTGTAGTAGGTCACTTCTTTCGGAGAGGCCGAATTTTGTGTGAAAATCGAAAAAATCGATTTTTCAGTCAAAATTCAAAAGTGGCGCGTTTCCCATTTTTGACTGCGCGGATCGATTCCGACGATATTAACAGGGTTTGTGAGGCTTACACGTATCTTCATAGGTTTTGAATTTCATGTTTCGGCGGGGGCAATTTTTTGGTGAAATTCACATTTTTCCTACAAATTTTCGGTATTTCGGTGTAAAGTGGGGTCAGTCGAGACATTTTGGTGTCAATTGGACTCTCACGTGATAGAGCATCAAAAGATACGTTGTTTTTGTTATAAGCACTTTTTTCGTCCGACGCGTATTTTGGCGGGAAATTTGAATTCAAAATTTTGGTTGCTGGATTTGTCCAGGGCACCTGCCGTGTAAGTACTCGATTCCGGTTTTTCGGGGACGCTGATCACGAATTTGATGTTTTCCTTTCGTTTTGAGATGTGTGGGGTCATTTTTGAAGAATTTCCTTGCCACCATGCCAAGTGGAAAACCTGGTCGTGTCAGTTCAGCTGAAGCTAGGTGTGCTGTATGTCGAATGTGGGGTATTGGAGGGTCACAATTCCGAATTTGCTATTAGTTTTGCGATCAGAATGGCCAGTAAGCCTCACTGACATATCTCGCTGATCAATGGGCAGCATGATTCAACCCACAAAATTCTTCTGAAAGAGGGGAGGAGTGCCCCGAGGGGCTCTGCCCCCGTCTACTAATCTTGTTACCCTTTGGAAACCGGTCCCTCCGTTACGGTACATTTAAGATTTAAATTTTGAATAGATCGTTACAGTGGTTCAATTATTTAAATTTTAAATTGGTGCTCAATCGTTTCGCCAACCCTCCAGAGAGAAGCTATCGGAGTAAGATGAGCTGCGCAAGGTACAAAGACTTGATATGCCAATGGGATTCGATCACGTCTACATCAAAAGCGAAATATCCGTCGCGTTAGATTGCAGTGCAATGTCAAAGTTGCCCAAAGCCTGGTTGACACAAAGGAATTTTTGAAATATCTCCTTTGGTATATGTGATGGCCATCACAAATACAATATCGTGTCAAAATTTCAGCCGATTCCGTCAAGCGGATCGTAAGTTCACTGAGATGGGCCAGATTACTTGTAAAAATATAACGTTACAATTTCAAATCGACTACGGTAACCGATGACAATTTAAACAGTAGTTTGGCGCCCTTTTCGTCCACTAATCAGTGCGAACTTTGGTGGCGTCCTGCTGTGAATAAGGCGCCGCTCAGGGGTTGTTTGGGAGCGCGTTTGCCTCTTCAATCATTTTGCGGTTTCAAGTTTGAATTTTTGGCACTCCTCCCCTCCAAAAGGGACGAGTGCTACAGTGGTGGTGCGGATTCTGTGTAAATTGGAACGCTCATAAGTCGGGCTAGAGTTGGCCGATCGGGGCGAATTTTTTTTATTATACTCCACAAAAAAGTGTGGAGTATATACCGTTTGTGCGCGAAACGCAGAAAATTACAGTCAACGGCGTTCGCGCGTGAAGCGGCCGATTTCCAAACGGTCTTTTGCGTTGGGTAGGCCTAGTAGGTGGGCAACCTGCACGACATATGGGGTCACGCTCCGGTACCCCGTTGGCGGGAAATTCAAAAATTTAAATTTTCAAAGTACTGAAAAATGGGTTACACAAGGTAGAACTCGAGAAAGTTGCATGGTATACACTATCTTTTGATATGTTGTAGCCCTCGATAGTGCCGAGTCGGCAAAAAAAGAATTGGATCGCTGCGGGACCCATTTTGGCGCCAAATTTGAAAAATTCGCGGTTTTTCGCTATTCTTCCGACTTTGACGGTTTGCTGTGCGCGACAGGTAGCAGCTAGAGCCGCGAGACCTCTTTTGGTGCTCCTTCCCAGATGTCCTCTATCGAATGAGCCATGAACGGAGAAAATCGGTTGAGACACAAAAAAGTTATCTTGGTGGAACTTTTTTGACTCCGGGGTCAAAAATTGCGCTTTTCGCGTTTCAGCGTCTGTAGCGCTCGAATGCGTTGCCGAATCTGTTCAAAAGTGGTTTCAAACGATTCTACGTTAAAATCTGGTCCAGAAAAGTGTTTTTGGCAAATTTGCAGAGCTACAGTAACCCTGCCGCGTCCATTTGAATATTGGGTGTCGGGTCGACTTTCGCGACATTATACTCGATTTCGGGGTTTTCGGGGGCGCTTATTACGAATTTGGCATTCGTTTAGCGTTTAGATGATGTTTAACCATACCTGACGAATTCGCATGGTACCGTACCACAAGTGCAGAATTTTGGTTCTGCGAGTCCATAGGAAGTTTGGGGTGTTGTATGTCGATTCTGGGGTATTCTGGGATGTAGATCACGAATTCGGCATTAGTTTTGCGATTGGGAGTGTCAGGAGGCCACAACAGGAGAGGAGTCACCGTGCGTAGGAGTTCAAATTTGTGGAGTATACTGCGTCCCCCGGACGACTTGCCTGGTTTGATAGGCCTCTGGATGGAAAAACCTGCATCGGGGGTCTTGACTTCCGTGCGGGACCCGATTTTTGGCAAGTTGCCAAAAACCCGATTTTTTGGCCTCCGACGAACTTTGGATGCTTAGAATAGTGTTCTGGTAGAACGGAGGAAGACGAGCTTTGGACCGAATATGTAAAAGACATTGGGCTATTCGATGGTGGGGACACCGTCGGGCTGGGTCCGGGTCTGCCCGGGCCGGGTAGCAAAAACCGGGTTTTTCGACCCAAAAGTAGGGTTTGCGGCACAAATCATAAGTGTATTTTGTTATAAGCAATTTTCACGATTTTTGTGTCGACTAAGAGAGCTCAGATAGTCAATTCCGAAACCGTTTAGAGAAACCCGGTCAGATTTACCCCGAGCCGGGAAATATGGCCCAAAGTTGGGTACCGGGTTTCTGTGCAAAGATTCGGGCAAGCGTAACTTTTGATAGGCTGCTCTTATCGAGTTGGGGTAAAGATCATTCGATAGAACTTGGCGAGCTCTACAACTTTATAGTAGATCATTTCCTTCGAAACCGTCGAATTTCGGGTGAAAATTTGAAAAATCGATTTTGGTTCAAAATTCAAAAGTTCATCGTTTCCCATTCTTTACTGCGCGGTTCGATTTTGATGATAGTTGGTGAGTTGTTAGTACTTACAAATATCTTTCGGGGAATAGAAGATGAGGTTTGGGTGGGGTATACTTCTGGGCGAAATTTGAATTTTTTTCGATAAATTTTTGGAAATTCGATGGAAAGTGGGGTCAGTTGAGATATTTCGGTGTCAGTTGGACTTTCACGTGATAGAGCATCAGAAGATACGTTGTTTTTGTTATAACCACTTTTTTCGTCTGACGCGTATTTTGGCGGGAATTTTGAATTCAAAATTTGGCTGCCAGATTTGTCTGGGGCACCTACCGTGTAACTCGATTCCGGCTTTTCGGGGATGCTGATCACGAATTTGGCGTTGTCTTTTCGTTTTGAGATGTGTGGGACCATTTTTAAAGAATTTGCTTGCCACCATACATGCCCTCAAGTGGACTAGTTGAACGCTGAAGGGGACCTTCAGGGTGGCACTCCGCTTGTTCCGAAGCAAAGCAGACGTGTTTGAATGTGTTTGGACATGTTTGAACATGTTTGGACTTATTTGGACAAGTTTGAACATGTTTGGACATATTTGGACAAGTTTGAACATGTTTGGACATATTTGGACAAGTTTGAACATGTTCGGACAAGTTTGGGCGTGTTTGGGACGTGTTCTGACGCCCAAAGCAGGCTAAAGGAAGCCCAAATCGCAGAATAAACGCTGGATTCGCGTTCAGCACTGCTGAATACCCCAGAAACAACTGTTGACTCAATTTTGAACATTTGACCCCGGGACCCAGTTTTTGGCAGGCCGGGCGCCAAAATCATGGCAAAGGCGTCCCAAATCGCAAAATAAACATCGAATTCGTGTTCAGCGTCGTCGAAAACCCCCGAAACAAGTGAAAACTCAATTTCAAAAATTTGACCCCGGGATTCAAAAAATCGGCGCGGCCAGGGTACGGTACCTCAAAATGGTCAAGACACTTCGTCTAGACCAACTTTTGACGTAGAACACGTTGCGATCATCAATGTACCGCTAAATGCACGCTTTCCAGAACAAAAATCCACTCAAAGTCAAAAATCCGAATTTTCCGCTCGGGACCCGTCACTTTTGCCACCTCGTATCTCCCGAACGACATAGCCGATCTCGGCGGTTATGGTCTCGATCGAAAGGTCATACAATTGTCTAGGCCGGATCGAAGAGTTTGCGAGAATCCACTGTCGTAAACTCGAGTTGCGATTTTTTAAAGGGCCAAAAAAATTTGAAAATTCAACTTTTCTACCGTACTCCCGCGTCGGACCACCTAGGGAGCCCGTTCCGGTGGTGCCGCCTAGAGGGTCCAAGGGCCTACAACATATCCAAAAATCACCAAAATCGGCCCACTTTTGCGCAAGTTATGCCCTAATGTTTTTTTTTTACTTAGTAAAAATTTGAATTTTTGAATTTTCGCAAAATTCTTCCATTACCGGAATTTTCTAGTTTCTTGTCCAGGCTGCGCGTCGACTCAACCTACCTAACGCAAGAAACCGCTTGGCGATCCGATAAATGTAGCGCGAGAAAGCTTGGTAAGATGATTCTGTTCAATCCGACGCCCCCTATAGCACTCCTGCTTTTGCAAAGCGGAGTGCCAAAAACCTGGTTGTGTCAGTTCAGCCGAAGCTAGGTGTGTTGTACGTATGTCAAATGTGGGGTATTGGAGGGTCACAATTCCGAATTTGCTATTAATTTTGCGATCAGAATGGCCACTAAGCTTCACGGACGTGTCTCGTTGATCAATGGGCAGCATGATTCAACTCCCAAAATTCTTCTGAAAGAGGGGAGGAGTGCCCCGAGGGGCTCTGCCCCCGTCTATTAATCTTGTTTGCCAAATTATTAGGTCATTTTGACCCCCCCCCCCTCCTCGGTTTTGGAACCCCCCCCCCTAAAATCCGGATTATCCCCACCCGCCTCCCCGAGGGGGCGCGTTACAGGTGTGATGGCCTAACATTTGGAGGTGCATCCGCTGCTATTTCGATGCGCTGTGCTCGGAGCCCGTGTTTTGCGCGGTGGACTGGACAATCGTCGTTCGACAAGCCTATAGTGAACCAGGCGACAGTCTCATTCTGAAATCGTTATAGTCGACAATTTTGCAGAGTCGAGCCACAAACAAAGAGCGTCTAGTGCAAGTGGACGAGCATACCTGTAATCAGACAACCACATACAGTAGTAGAGCAAGCAGCGTAGTCGCCATGCAATCGCGAATTGTGTAAGCTTATGCGAATGGCGTCGTCTCGTCTTTATCGGGTTGAGCGCATCAGCGCTCAACCCAGTTTGTTCGGCCGGGGCCCAGTGCGCCTCCGGGGACTATGGGTTAGTACTATGTCATGTAGGTAGACTTAACCACTTGACGATCACAGGGGACGTTTTGGGATCAAGTGATCCCGAAAGTGGGCAGATCCCGACATTCTACAGAATGCCAGCGAGAGGCTCAGATGCTCGAATTTGCATGTTTGTGCTATGACGAAATGGGAATAGCATTTGTTTCAGTCGTATGTATTTTAATCGTTTGACTGAATACCTCTACTATATTGTCCTTGCAGAAGCAGTTGAGGGTCCCATCCCAAGTTTTGATGTAAGCATCATCATACTGTGACATGCACCATTTGGTGCTGACAATGCAAAATTGTGAAACAGTTATGCCTTCTTCTACCTTCCTTGTATTGTGTCTGTTCATAGATGGAGTTACGAAGTTCTCAACACCATCCTGCTTCAGTTTAACTCATAAACTACAGACAGGTAAATCACAAGTGATCCTACCACAAATTCAGAATTTTTCTCTACGAATCTCCACTTCGTCACGGCTGGCAGGCATCCCCGCCCTCCTCCATCAGGATCAAATTCTGCCAGGTTTCGGGATCACTTGATCCCGAAACGTCCCCTGTGATCGTCAAGTGGTTAACCGACCGGGCTGAAATTTTTACCATGGATGTTCATGGTAACAAGAATTGCGATTACACGATGCGATTAGACTGGAATATGACATGACACAACCCACGTGGCTTGTCCATGCATGCTCACGCCTATAATACCGTGCAACGAGCATATAAGCCTACCGTTTTGGTATGCGCCAGAAATGTTCAATTGATCTATGCTATTAGCGAATTAGCCAACTAATCCCTAGAAGAAGTTCCAAGAAGGCAGAAGACTATGAAGATGTGGTCATTGCGAAGCCCCAAGACGGCAACGGGGACTTCGATGACAGTGCTGCTGCTGATGCTGCTGAGTGCGCCAACGTCCGACGGAGCAATTCACAGCTGCTTCAAGAGCTTCAAGAGAGGCGGAAAAGATGCGACCAACCCTGGACGCTGCCCGGCGACTGGCGAGAACCCTTCGGTGGTGGGCTTCAAGGACATCTGCATGGGCTACTACCAGCTGCCAAAGACCTACGTCGACGAGGCAGAGAACATAAAGGCGCGCGAGTACACCAGCTACTGGGACTGCAGCAACTACGCGCAGGCCAAGTTCAACAAGTACCTCAGCTGCTACAGCGAGTTTGGCAAGGGCAGACAGAGGATCGGCTTCAACAAGATGAAGTGCTAGCGGGCCAGAGGGCAGGTGGGAGACGCCAACTCCGAGAAGAGGATCTCCGCCTTCGTCTGCTGCTGCCGCAGCACAGCTGCAAGCAACAACAAGACGAGACTGGAGATGAAGAGGAAGAAACCACGTTGAGGAGCTGTATCTGTATGGGAAGCGACGAAGGCACGATGGAGGTGGGAGGCGCGATACACGTATGCCTGGTGTGGTTGCTTGGTAGTGCGCGCTGCAGTGATACGGCACTTTGGATGTTGGATGTACTGCCATTGCAGTTGTTTCTTCTGTCAGCGGTCGTCAGCCAATCTCTGCCGTTGTTGGCGCGCCGAGAATCTCAGTCGGACGTCGAAGGCGCTGCCGCCGCTCGTTTTGTCCTGCCGGCCTCTTCCCTGCCTCGAGGTTTTATCGCCACCACTGAGCTGCGCCCCAACAACAGAGTGGCGCCTCAGTTCTGCCGGATGGAGCTTCTGCGACACTTGTATGTGAATGGTGATAATTCGCACCCTGCTTAGTAGTGTTGTCAGTTTGTGTGCATTGCTAATGCACACTTGCAACAGATACCGTAAATCCTCCAATAAGTGCCGCCACCCCCCCCCCCCCGAATAAGCGCCCCCTTCAATAAACGCCCCTCCTAGATCAAGGTTGAGAAAATAAGCGCCCACCTTGTAAGCACCAGTACTACTAGTACTACTAGCACTAAGGCGAAGTCTCCCCTGTAGAATCGCCGAATGCGCCCTCCCTGCCTGGAATGACCGTTGACGAGGTAGACTGTAGACTGAGATTGCACTGCAGCTAAGTTCGAAAGCTGCGGTATCTGCCAAGCTTCTTTTGCAGCGCTTGGATGACTCGCAGAGGCCTACCGCTGCAGCGACGCAGACAGCCACATTCACTACGACGAGAGATACAGCCACAGCAGCTGCTCCAGCACAGAATCCCTCCGCTTCCTCGCACCCTGAATCGAGAGTCGTCGCTTCTGAGGAGCCCTCCACATGGCCTTCCACTGCGGCTGAGGCGACTACTGTAGAAGCACCACTACCACTACTTCGACGGCCTCCACCCCACCTGCAACGACCTCCCAACATGTGCGCAGTGGCAACGGCAGAGGTGGTGGCGTCTTCGTGTCTGAGGGAGCTGCCGAAGACGAAGTAGAACATGAGGTTCGCCAACATTGCTGCTGCTTCTCTGTTTTATAGGCGAATCTTATTCGTTCGAGGGGTGCCACTTCAGGGCAAGTGGACTGGGCCTCTGGGCACGCCCGAAGGGGACGGCAGTTCCGTTGGAGAAGAAGACCATCGCCACAATTGCGACGATGACTATGGTGCCCAACTGGAAGAGGGAGCCAAGGGTGCGGCACCCGGTAGAAAACTGCTGGACATGACTCTAACTGTGCACCCACCAGGCAGCTCCTGACATCTGCCTAGTCAGCGGTGCCAACTGCACCTACCACTTTGAGAGCAGCCACTACCAACAAGGGCCCCGGAGAGCAGCTGGGAGAGGGGGTTGTCAGAGAGCAAGGGACAGCGCCTGCGGCAACAACATCAGCACGTGGCCGCCCAGACAGTCGGTGGGGGAGGAGGAGGGCAATCGGACAGAGGCCGGCTTCGTGCTGGCCAGCTACAGGACTGGGCCCAGGGATCGCCTACATCCCCGCCTACCACCCCAGAAGCAAGTCCCCCATCGCGTGGTCCTTCTGGGCCTCTTTGGATGTGGACTGGTGGGGACCATTGGGCGAGCAGTCGTCCGCCACTGGGCCCCCTCCCATCTCCCTCAAAAGCCGAAGAAGCCTGCCGACCGAGGGCCATGGGCCTTCCCTTCTGACGGAGACGCCTCAGCCCCTTCCCTGCTGCCCCAGCGCAAGGGACTGTTGGCCCCCTAACAAGGGCTGCCAGATCCTTGAATGGCCTCGACAACAACAACAGCAGCTCTGGAAGAGGCGCTTCCAATCGACGCCGATTGCACGCTGATGATCGCCACCGGACAGGTCGAGATCTCTGGAGGTTGGCGCGTGGAAGACGCAGCGCTTATGGGGTTGGCGTGCGCTTCGAGGGAGTACACACACAAGCTCTCGTCTCGTTGCAGAGCTTGGCTACCACAGGCCTCAGGGACTCTTCTCCTCGGCCAAGAAGGTGAATCTCGTGCTCGATCACCACTTGGTGGCCGGCGCTGTCGTCGACGTCGCAGGTATCTCCCTGCTCATTCTCCTGTCTCCATCGTTGCTGAAGGTCCTGCGCTGGATTCCCTTCGTCGGAGCCGCCGCCACCAAACTCCAGGCAGTTGCGGCAAGCAGCACTGCTGCGCCTTGGACATCCGAATGTGAGTTGAGCCTGCTGCCAAAATATCACCCCCTTGCTTTGCATCAGACGACGATTTGTATAGTCTACAATGTACCCTTGTTCTCAGTCTGGTATCTCAACTGGTGGAGGGTGCTGCTAACTCTCGTGGTGGTTGGTGCGACTCTCGTGATCTCCGCTGTCACCGCACAAATAATCAGCTTGAGCTCACCTACAAGATGTTCCTGGGAGATGAGCCAGTGGTACGCGAGCATCGATGCCCAGTGTTCAGACCTCATGATATGACAATGAAGCCAGTTACACTCTTGTTTCAGGAGATGAAAAGAGTGGAATCCAAGATACTCAAGCATGGGGTGCCTCTCCTGGGCTATCTACAAGGTGCCTATTCCAACACACCCGAAGACGCCGACGAGCCGCCTCTACTGTTCTTTATAGAGTAAGCCAATAATGTTGATCTGATAACAAACACTAACTGTGGCATAGTCTATCATTTCAGACATGGAGATATCAAATTCCGGCGAGTGGTTAGAACAACCGGTGGAAGGCTGACGCTCAATTACCAGGTACATATGTATGTTTTGATGGATAACAGTTGCACAGCCGGTTTCACGCACACCAGTTGCGGGTAGATTCATCCACCTAATTACAGCACCCAAACAACGACGTCACCTTCGACATGCTGCTGGACCTGATGTTGTATTTCCAGTTCGGGAGAAGTGTTGAATACCACGAGAGAATAGAAAAAGGCGAAAAGCCTGCCGGTTGGTCTGACAGTCTGTCGCCACAGCTGCACCTTTTCCTCCTTCCCACCTCGGCCGCCATTTCAATCGCATCTCATCATTTAGAAGATGGCAAGGACAACGACGACACATGGTGCCAGATGCCACGGAGGCGCCCATGCATTGGACTGGGTCCGTCCCTGCTAGCGATCTGTTTGCTCTTGATGTGCGCAGCGGCGACTTCGGAAGCGCAAGTCAGCCTGAGCTCCACCTTTGTCTGCGCCATCACCGGCGGCCACTCAAAGGGCAGACGAGCGCCAACGTCGACTCCCTCTTTGCCCGCTGGCATCCCGTCAGCGTCTGGGTTACCCTGGAGCGCATCCAGTTCGTGGGCGCCTGCAACCCTCCCACAGATCCCGGCCGAAAGCCCCTCTCGTACCGGTGGGTAGAAGGCGCAAGCTTCTGTTGCACTCAAAAACTTCTTTGTCGATTGAAATGTCTCTTGCAGGTTACTGCGCCACGTGCCGGTGATCTACGTGGACTACCCAGCGGCAACGTTGCTGAAGCAGACCTACGGCGCCTTCAATCGTGCCATGTTGCGCATGACACCCTCCCTGTGCTCCTTCGCCAACCCTCTCACCTCAGCCATGGTCGAGCTCGAGGACGCCAAAGCGGGTGAGTGAGTGACGATTTGAAGGAAGAGTCAAACGGTCGACTCAAACGTGCGCCCATAACTTGTGGGCGGCATGCGCAGCCGCACAAGCGCCAGCGGGCCCACTACGTCAAACCTTGGTTGCGAAGCCCTCTTGCATGTCCTAGAATTCTTATGCTGTCAAAGTTTAGGCCAAGTTGGTTAGGTCTAAGTTACATCAACTACAAGTCTCCTCGCATTGCAGCGGTGAAGGGCATTCGCAAGAACCAGCTGGTGGAGATCCGCTCGATGACGTCACCGCCGGTGGCCGTGAAGCTGGCTTTGGAGCCGATCTGCCTGCTGCTGGGCAAGAACGTCTCCGACTGGAAGTCCATCTGTGGCATCATCATGAAGGATGACTTCATGCTGCGCATCCTGAACTTCGACACTGACATGGTGACAGGCTTCTAGTCCAACTAGGCCTACACCAACCGACGCCACCCTGTGGAACTGAACAAGACAACAATGAACGCCACTTCCTTCCGAAGAACTCGTGATACGACGGTGATTTCTGGAGTTGAGTGGGCTTGACAGCCGTGCGGTCGGAGACGCTAGTCTGAAGAAATGACTTTACTGGTTGACCAGGCCAGTTAAACCAAACACAACGCACTGCACTCCTACTCACAAGACCACAAGGGGCGAAAGAGGGGAAAAAGGGACACTCTAGCACCTGCACACGACTGAAGACAGCCTCTGCAGGAGCACATCAGAGAAATCAAAAGATCGGATGATTCACGTGATGTAGCCTACAGTAGGCAGATTGCACAAGACTGTAGCGATGGAGATCGTGGTGGGAGTCTTCTGGTGGCTGCCGTTGTAGGCCTGGTGAGCTCGTGAGTTGAACTGGGGGTGTTGCACGAAACGGCACCAACACAACGACGAGATCACGAAAAGGCTGGGTGTCGTTCCGCCAACTGCAATGAAGAACGGACACAACGAAAGAACGCAAAACGAACTGACGAGGAGTTCCTCCACGACACCGAACTACCGTACACCAGAGGCATGGAACACACCACTAACAAGGGAGAAAAGAAAGAAAAGGGGGACACAGACCTGGGCAAAGCGTAGTAGGTCCGCAACAGACACCATCACATGGGTTACTTTATAAATTGGGTTCGCAGCTGCGCAGTTGTGCGCACTTCCCTCGCTCCCTCTTTGCAGGCCGGACATTCGAGAGAAGATGAAGCAGCGCTACTTGAACAACCCAGACTACGAGTTCGAGAAGGTCAACCGCGCCTCTCTCGCCTGCGGGCCCATGGTCAAGTGGGCCAAGGCGCAGCTCATCTAATCCGACATGCTCGCCAAGGTCACGAACTGTGTCGCAACTGATGTGAAGTCAACGTGTACATATGTACGTATGTAACTGTAAAACGTGAATTGATCTTCAAGGCTTGGTCAATTGAATTGAACTGCCAAGTAACGGGCTCTATGCAAAGATCCTTTAATCCAAATTGTAGTTGAGTGCCAAGTGTAAGTGTGCAGGGACTCCTGCACAGTAGGTGGGCGCAAAATGTTCAGGGGCTCCTGTACGAGTAGGTGGCCACGCTGCAAGTATCGGTAGACGAAAAGGAACTGGCAACGGGTCTGCCCGTCTATCCCATCCTCTGCAATTGTACCAATTGCAGGTGGGTCCCCTGCGCCAGGAGCTACTGACGCTGGAGTCGCAGGCGACAGACGAAGGCGAAGGGTCAGAAGGTGCGGGCGCAGGTGGAGCAGCTCGAGCGCTCCATTGCCACCTACAAGGAGGAGTACACGCAGCTCATCGAGCAAGCGGAGGCCATCAAAGCGGATCTGGGCGCCGTCCAGGAGAAGGTGGAGCGCTCCATCAAGCTGCTGAAGAACCTGGAGAGCGAGCGCAACCGCTGGGAGGCCAGCTGCGCCGGCTTCACCGCCCAGAGCGACACCATCGTCGGCGACGTCCTCCTCTGCTCCGCCTTCCTCGCCTACGCCGGTTGGTACTGTGGAGCGGGGTCTTTGGCGTTGATACGGGAAACGCTATTATTCCTCCAACAAACGATCGCTCGCCTCGAATGCAAATTGCGGAACTGTGGCTGAAGCCTGCAATGACTGGCCAGTTTCGGTACATCCGAAAAAGTAAGTCAACAACTTCCTCCTCGAATAAGCCCCCCCCCCCCCCTTCTAGAGAAACATACGTTGATGAAACAAGAACTTTGAGCGCTTATTGGCGCAGATACGGTACATTGCTTGCTTCAATCGTATGCGCGCATCCTCATAACCCCGCCGCCGTCTTCGTCTTTCACAGGCTACTTCGACCAGCAGATTCGGCAGTCGCTGTTCTCCAACTGGTCCCACCATCTGGAGCAGTCGTCGGTGAAGTACCGGCAGGAGATGGCCCGAGTCGAGTACCTCTCCAACCCCGACGATAGGCTGCGCTGGCAGCAGAACTCGCTGCCGGCCGACGACCTCTGCTCCGAGAACGCCATCATGGTGCAGCGCTTCAATCGATACCCACTCATCATCGACCCCAGCGCATGTCGCAGCGCCGGCGGCCTTCAAGACTTGATTCACGACCTCATGTTATCGGTTACCGTGATGATGCAGTAGCAGTAGGCGAACGAGTTCCACGTGTGTCGCCGACGGTCGACTCGAGAATGCGTTGAAAGAGGGCGCTTGTGCCTTGTAGGAGTCGTTTTGAAAGGAAGGACGTCTAGAACTATTCTCTAAAACTCAGTGTTCGTTTCCCTCTCGTGGCGTAAGTTTTTGCGCCTTCCCGGTCGGTGATCCGGTTTTAGAGTGCTGCTATTAGCGTTCGCTTAACACTTGAGCGGGAAACAACTGCGGAGGTCGTACGTAACAGATTACTATATAATACACGAGTACTTACGCCACAACCAGGCAAGTCGTCCGGGGGACGCAGCATACTCCACAAATTTGAACTCCTACGCACGGTGACTCCTCTGCTGTAGTGGCCTCCTGAGACCCCCAATCGCAAAAGCAATGCTGAATTCGTGATCTACATCCCGAAATACCCTAGATTCGATTTCGACATACAACACCCCTAATTTCCTATGGACTCCAGGAACCGAAATTTTTCACTTGAGGTACGGTAGCATACAAATTCGTCATAGGTATGTTCAAACATCATCTAAACACTGAACGGATGCCAAATTCGTAATCAGCGCCCCCGAAAACCCGGAAATCGAGCATAATATTGGCGAAGTCGACTCGACACCCAAAATTCAAACCGACGCGGCAGGGATACTGTAGCTCTGCAAATTTTTCAAAAATACTTTTCTGGGCCAGATTTAAGCGCAGAATCGTTTGAAACCACTTTTGGAACGATTCGGCAACGCATTCGAGCGCTATAGACGCCGAAATGCGAAACTTGCAATTTTCGACCCCGGAGTCGAAAAAGTCGCAGTGTAAGAAAGCTTTTTGTGTTTCGCCCGATTTTCTCCGTTCATGGCTCATTCGATAGAGGACATCTGGGAAGGAGCAACAAGAGTGGTCTCGCCGCTCTAGCTGCTACCTAGCTCGCACAGCAGTCCGTCAAAGTCGACCCGGGGCCAAAATTCGCGATTTTTTCAAATTTGGCGCCAAAATGGGTCCCGCAGCGATCCAATTCTTTTTTTGCGTGTTCGGCACTATCGAGTACTACAACATATCAAAAGGTAGTATATACCATTGTATGCAACTTTTTCGAGTTCTACCTTGTTTAACCCATTTTTCAGTACTTTGAAAATATAAATTTTTGAATTTCCCGCCAACGGGGTCCCGCAGCGTGACCCCATTGGTCTTCCACCCTAGCCCCTTACTAGACCTACCCAACGCAAAAGACCGTTTGCAAATCGGCCGCTTTACGCGCGAGCTACATCCGGTTAAAATTACTGCGTTTCGCGCACAATCGCTATATACTCCACACTTTTTGTGGAGTATAAAAATTGCTGCTTCTCTCATTCTTTCCTAGTAAGGGCGTCGAGCATCGATCGTACGTTATGCACCGTAGCCAGCGCCTGTTCGGCATCACTTGTTCAGTTCTACGTTTCTGTCCAATCGTCCATCGGGTCACGCCCATTGAGTAATCTGTCTCCTATGCGAGCGCTCCCTTAGGAACGGCGTGAGAACCGTAAGAGTGTGTGACGGCGGCAGCGTTCTTCTGCTCGTGGAACACGCAAACACTCCACTCGCAAACAGAAGTCATGAAGAAGGCGAAACTCACGTACATGGATAGGAATTAGCACGTTCACAAGTTTGCATAGACGCGAGGCACTGACGCGCAGCTCTAAAGTGAAACAAACAAGAGCAAAATCACAATTTAATCTAAAGTGGAGGAAACGGACGCGTCACTGTGGTTTCTGAGTCGTGAAGAGACCAGTGGGCCTTCCGGCGTAGAAGCTGACGGCGCCGCCGGTGAAGCGACTGAGGCGCGCGAACTTGAACTGATCGGCCAGAGTGGGCTCCTTCCTTCGGTAGAAGTGGTTGAAGTCCACGTGGAAGCACAGGGAGCGCACGGCGTCGCTGGCGTTGGAGCCGAACAGCAGCAGCAGCTCCTTCATCGCCGTCTGACAAAAGCGGCGAAGGTGGATCATTCACACAATTCAATGAACTGTTCACTCCGCCCACCCTGTAGCGCTGCCGGACGACGCCCAGCTCGGCGCTGACGCCTTTGACCATCGCTGCCGCCGCCATCGCTCTTCGGCGCTCCTCCTAAACGCAAGCGTCGACAAGAGGAAGTCAAGCCACAGCTTCCCACACATCGACTAGAGATGTGCGATCCGGTCCGGGTGGTCCGGGCAAAAATCGGTCCGGTCCGGTCCGCCAGACTGGGCCGGTCCGGTCCAGGTAAGGAAAGAATTTGCCAAAGTCAAAAATTTCATCTCTATGGGCCAAAATCGCCAGAATTTACACTTGGGCGTCTTCCAAAATTAAGGAATTTTGCCTGCGGCGTTTTGAGAACTGTGAATACAGGTTGAGGCTGGGAAACTCCCACCTTTTGGGCGTCTCACGAGTAGTCAATAAGAGCCTAGTATCTCAGGGCATGGACAATCAACTTGAACCATTTTGAAGTTTACTGTAGGTAGGCATTTCAGTGCAAAGCTACCATATGTCAAAATCGCTCTGCTAAACAAGAAGTTAGGATTGCGTGTGAAAGACTGCAAAACTACGTATGGCTTATTCCTGTTGTTTCACTGTCTGTTTTACCACAGGATAGCAACGTACTGTAAATTTGTAATTTCTTAACGTAGCATAATGCAATTTCTGATGGAATTGTAATCGGCTGTCAATGCTCTAAGGTTCAAGTGGCAATTTCCTCCTTGAGAGCTACCCATTCAACACATTTATGGCTAAAAAACTAGAACTGGGCAGAGTGCCATATTTGCTAAAGGGTTTGACATTTGGTCCGGGTGGTCCGGTCCGGGTTACCCAGACCGCGAAATCGGTCCGCCGCACATCTCTAACATCGACCGCGCGCGCACCTGCGTCAACTCGTCCTCGCTGGCCGACCATGTCTTGGCCGACCGTCGCGCCTTCTCTCGCTCCTCGAAGGGCTGGCGGTCCTTCAGTTCTTGGGCGCAGCGATCGGCCAACGTCAACTCGAGCGCCTCCAACTCCGTGACCAGCTCGAAGACGGCGCACAGCAGCCCGTTCTGAATGGGAATCCCGGCCTCTAGCGCAGCTTCCAAAGCCGGAGAAGAGGAACAGCTTTCCCCAACCAGGCTGTCGTCCTTCAAGAAGCAGTTCTGCGCCAGCTGCTCCAAATACGCGTCGTAGGCCTCGGTGACGCTGTCGAGAAAGGCGACGCCAGCGTCCTCGCCGATCTTCTTCCGTAGCTGGCGCCAGGCGGGTTCGATCACCTGCGAAGAGCGAGGATTCTGCACTCTTCAAACTCTCGCGTTGTCACAGCAGAGTTCCAGTTAGCACAAGAAAGGCACATGAACAACAGACTCTATTGACTGCACAGACCTCAAACGCGACGTGATACTGCAGCTGGTTGACGAAGTTGAGCATCTCCTGGGTCAGCAAGTGGAACCGACGGAACAGAGGGATGACCTCTGCAACAAAAGTTGTAGAGCCTCACGTTTCCGCTAGCAAGCGCGCAACTAGCAGAGCAGCGGCGCAACCTGGTATGGCGTCCTGCATGAGACGTTCGTGCCGAAGGGCGGCTTGCCAGAGGCTGTCGAGAACGAAGTGGGCCCTCTTCAGGCTCCAGAGGAAGCGGAACAGCAACTTGTAGGTGCGCAGACGCTCCTCCGTGATCACCTGAAGCAGCAAAGTATCCAATCTTATACAGCGACAAAATCGACGTCCACACGAAGCGATCGGCCAGCCATACAGCTTCCAAGGGTCCGTCGATTCGGTACTTCAGAGCGAAATCGTCCCAGGGAAACGGCCCCTCGTCCTGCAATGGTTGACAAGCGACTAAGGCCTATCATATTTCACCGCTGCTTCCGCGCACATCGAAGGGCTCGGCGTCGACGCGTGCCAGCACGTCGGGCGCTTCATGGCAGGCGTTGCTCTGCTGCAGCGCCGCCAGAACCATTTGCGCGCAGTGGTGCTGGGAGATGCTCGCCTTCAGTTGCAGCTCCTCCCTACACGACAGAATGCACCAGTAGAACAAATTTCAGTAACGGCTCAATCAATGGTATCCCGTTCACTGACTGTATGAGCCTCATCAGCTGGCGCACGAAGTCGTCCTGGCTCAGAAGCAGGAACTTGTTCAGCGCCTGCAAAGTGGAAGCACAACTGCCACTCATACTTAGCAATTCGAAACGAAACCAAAGTAGTCAGCCACCTCCAAATGCTGCACGAGTTGGCAGTCGTTCATCATGACCGAGAGGACTTGTCGGTCGATGGAAGCGTGGATGTTGTCGACCAGGCGCCAGAACAGCAGCTGCTTCTCCAGGCAAAAGGCCCAAGAGACGTCCTGGCGCTTCAGCTGATCGCAGGCGTCCCTCAGAGAAGCGTCGCTGGTGAGCTGCTGCGAATCGCCTCGAGTGCGCGTCAGGAATCCAGCCGCCTTGCCACAACGCAGAACCTGCAGAGAGGCGCTCTAACAAACGCCTGTACATATAAAGAATAGCATAGCAAGATGATAGGTCACAATAGAACAGTAGAGCTACAGTGTGCCTCGGCGCAAATGTCGTCACAATACCTTCTTCGCCTGCTCCTCGGATATGAAGGGCGGAAGGCGCGACTTCCGAACACGGTACTTCTCGTGGCTCTGCAGGTCAGAGGTGTCCACCGCTCGACGGCAGATGAAGAACTGAACGACAAAAGATCGCACTTCGCTTCGCCCAAACAAGAATTCGACAGGAATGTGATTAGCCGCTCGCAATTGCGATTACACGACGCGATTAGACAGGAATGTGGCGTGACACAACTCACGTGGTTTGTCCACGTATGCTCATGCCTAAAATACCGGGCAACGAGCCTATAAGCCTCCTGTTTTGGCATGCGGCAGAAAATATTCAATTGATCTATGCTATTAGCGAATCAGCCAACTAATCCCTAGAAGAAGTTCCAAGAAGTCAGAAGACTATGAAGATGTGGCCGTGGCGAAGTCCCAAGGCGGCGGCGACGACGACCTCGACGACGGCGGCGGTGCTGCTGCTGCTGACGCTGCTGAGCGCGCCAACGTCCGACGGAGCAATTCACAGCTGCTTCAAGAGCTTCAAGAGAGGAGGAAAAGTCGCGACCAACCCTGGACACTGCCCGGCGACTGGCGAGAACCCTTCGGTGGTGGGCTTCAAGGACGTCTGCATGGCCTACTATCAGCTGCCGAAGGCCGACGTCGACGAGGCGGAGAACATAAAGGCGCGCGAGTACACCAGCTACTGGGACTGCGGCAACTACGCGCAGGCCAAGTTCAACAAGTACCTCGGCTGCTACAGCGAGTTCGGCAAGGGCGGACAGAGGATCGGCTTCAACAAGATGAAGTGCCAGCGGGCCAGAGGGCAGGCGGGCGACGCCGACTCCGAGAAGAGGATCTCCGCCTTCATCTGCTGCTGCCGCGGCAACGGCTGCAACGACAAGACGAGACTGGACCCGATGAAGAGGATGATCGAAGACTGGAAGGAGTCCGGCATCATCATGCTGAACAAGCCGCTCTGCCTGATGAAGAGGTACAGAGAGAAGGAAGCCAGAGCCTCTTCCAGTCTGAAGGACGACGAGTGCCCCGACGGCGGCTACCACGAAGGCTACTGCTACCGCGCGACCAACGAGACGTTCTTCAGCGACAAGAACAACATCGACCACACGTCTGACCCAACCAAAGCGAAGACAAAAGAACTGGCTGAGAACCTGCGAGGTTGGAAGATGGGCTGCAGCGTGCACGGCGACCAGAACAAGGCCAGATACGACAAATGCGCCGAGCTCATCAAAGGCACAGAGGGAGGCAGTCAGGCGTGCGGCGAATTCAAATACCAAGTCGCCGGCAAGGTGGTTGAAACAGAGAAGATCTGCTGCTGCGTCGCCTACGTGGACCCGCTAAAGCTCATCGGCAAGGCGAAGGACATCAAGGCCAAGACCTACTGCAACGACGCCGACGTGCCCGGACAGCGACAGATGAACGCCGCCTACAACTACCAAATCAAGAACATCCACTTCACGACGACGACGACAACGACGACAACGACCACGACGACGACGACCACTGCCAGCTACACCGAGCCGAAAGAGAACACGACCACGACGACGACTACGACGACGACTACGACTACCACTCCGCCCCTCATCGTCAAGCCAATTAGACCAGTTCTCCAAGACAAAAAGAAGTTCGGCGAAGTCAAGACCGCGAAGCCCGTGGCCAGCGGAGGAGACGACCTCGGCGGCCAAAAGAGCGGGGTTGACCCACCACCCGAACTACAGCCAATAAACAAGGAGGGCGACGGATCCGACCGACAAGAGCCGAAGGACGGAGAAGACGACGACGACAGGGTGGGGGCGACGACGGCGGCGGCCGGCTCGGGCTCGGGCAAGACCTGGCTGTGGGTGGTCATCGGCTGCGCCGTCCTCATCGTCGTCGTCGTGCTGCTGCTCGTCGTCTGGTGGAAGTTCGTCAAGCCGAAACCCGAGAAGGACGCCGACCACGACGAGGAGGCCGCGCTGGTCGGCGACGCCGACGCCGACCGGTCGTCCCAGGAACGAGACGCGGAAGAGACCGAAGCTGAGCCAGCAGAGGAAGGGGACGAAGCGGCGGCGACGGCCGAGGAGAGAGAAGAAGCCGCACCGGCCGGCGAGGACGCCAACGGCGCCGCCGAAGCCGAAGAAGGAGGAGAATAGGCCGCTCGAAGACTACTACTACCAGTGCGAAGACTTCGCGTGATCCACCTCGATAAGCGAGTGATCAGAATCAACGATCGTAGCCGTCGGTTCGCTGTGTGACTCGCGCGTCTCCTGAGTGCCCAGTTCCGCCGGTCGTCGAAAACAAAACTGTAGATGTGAAGCCTTGTCACTCAAAACTTAAGCACGCGAAAACAAAGCTCTCTCAGCCACTCACACAGTCTCTATGGCGGTCGCTCAGAGCTCCTTCGCAGACCCAATTGACGAGCGCGTCGTGCAGCGGCTTGACCAACGTTTCCGTCAGTTGCACCGTGAGACGAGCCAATGAATCGCCCTCTCCCATCGATCCCCCAACTCTGTTCGCCAGTAGAAGCGCGTAGGCCCGATCCAAATAGTCTCCACGGCTGCCGCCGTCGTTGTCGGCGCCGCCAGATTCCACGAAGGGCGCCAATAGGGCCAAACCGTCCACGTCGTGCCATAGGTCGGCCACCAAATCAAACAGAGTCGTCGAATCGGTACTATCATCATCCTGGCAGGCTAGCTGAAATGAGAGTAGGATGACGACTGCGCCCACTCCAAACGATACCGTATGATCTCGCTACCGGTTAGAAGTGGAATCACACAACTGAGTTGACAACATGACGACAATCTTAGAAGTTACACTGTTGTTTATGCGCACTCTACAACACACCTTTCGACGCTCTCCAGCCAGCAGCTCATAGACGTTGCTCAGTTCGGCCGAAGCTCCAGCGGTCAGCGCCTAAAGAGAGCGCACCCTCCGTATGGCAGGAACATAGCAACTGTGGAAATCCATGGAATCTTTGCCTGCATCTCCGCTCGACTGCTCTTCGCAGTGGTTTCCAAGAATTGCCTGGTGCGCCAGAAGTTCTCAGCCAAGCTATACAGACTTTGAAGCCGACTCTTCTCGGCCGTTGACAAACGGACCTGCAAATTAGCGCCAAACTACTACTGTACGGCGGCAAAATATTCCGCTTTGTACGGATCTTCAAGCGCCACCCACCGTCTTGTCAAGCGAAAAGTTGTTCTCTCCAGGGAAACGGGACCAAGCGCCGGCGGGGTGCCGAATGTGCTTCCCGTCGATCCCTTGCAGGCAGTAGACGACGTCGGACACAATCTCCCTCTCGGACAGAAGCGGAAACGAGGCTGGAACAAAGCAGAAGCCAAATGAGGTATGAGCCGAGCGCACCTACAGCTTCGCCTCAACTCAAGCTCTGCAGCTCAGCTCACCGGGATCAAAGGCGTTTCTCCCCGTCGGTGGCAACGTCGAAGGCGGCGGGGAAGGAGAAGCTGCGCACGACGACGCAGTCGTGGCCGTGTTTCTCGTCGTCGATGTGTTCGAAGAGGCGGAAGGGCCCGAGCGAGAAGTCTGCTTCGCCGGCGACTTCTTGGGACTCGTGCGCACTTCGCGTGGCGGCCTGTCCGTCTTAGCGCCGGATAGCACCGCTCTTCTGGCCGAGGAAGAGGCCGCCGAGATCGGCGGAGTGGCAATGGGGGTGGCGTTTTGCAGCGGCCGGACGGATTCGGCGGGCGACTGACTGCGGAAGTCGTTCGAGGAGCCGAGCAAGCAAGCCGTTCTCTCCGCTCCTATCTAAACAGACACTGCTGGCGTGTTCCTATCCCAGAAGTACTTTCTTGCTGACAAAGCAAAGCAGAGGGCAGCGTCCAGTGCAGAGCGAACCTTCGCGGCCGTCTTGGACGAGGGCGCCGACCGTCTGGCCAGAAGGGCGGCCGTCGAGCTCGAATCCGTCCCCGAGGAAGAAGCGCCGCAACTCTGGGAACTGCCCACGAAGCAAGAAACCGCGGCGCGGACGGCCGTCCGCTCGGCAGGAGACGCCGACAGTCGCTCGGATTCGAAGATCAGAGACTCGAGCCGCTGCCTCTTCTCGGCGGGCACTGAAACTATTGGACAACTGATATTCAATCGAACTACCTAAGTAGCCTTTCGATACGAAGCTAAGTCAACGCTCACGTTTGCGGGCGAGTTTCGGAACCGCAGCAGCTGCAACGCCTTGCTGGTCGGCCGCCGAGGACTGATAGAGAGCGCTGCAATCGACGCGAATGGAATTTCCTTGATTTTCGACTTCAATCAAAGTCGGGCCAAAAACTCAATGAAAAAATCGAGAAACCTCGTTAAAATCTTCGCGCACTTCACTTGAATCTCTTCCAATTTCTCTGAAGAACAACACGGTAAATTATTGCTTTACCCTGAGCAGCGCATGAGGAAGAGGATGGCACGCCGACATTACCTTGCGCTTCGCCAAACGAGCTGTCGCCAAGCATGCGACCGACGAGATGGTCAAGTCGCCGCCCGGCATCGGCCGAACGATGCGCACTGTTCATCGCTACACTCATCGCCGACTTCGGTCGGTGTAGTAGTAGTGAGTAGCAGTAAGACTGCCTCGCGTTTCAAATTTGAAACTCTCGTTGTCGCTCGTCACACAACTTGCACAGTTCAAAAATCTTCCACTACAGTAACCAAGACTAATGTGTTCTGCCGTGATGAACGGTACGTTCTCATTTCGAAACCGACGTACATACATTGTACATATACAGGACTCCCAAGTTTATACGAATACTCAATGAGCTGTTTGACTGGCCGTCGGTCCGTCTGCCCTTACTGGGGTGATCCGTCTGCATGGAACCAGCCAGGTTTTTGTGGTCTCTGTGTTGCGCACATGTTGCATTTGTGATTGTGAATTTATGCTATGGCGTGTGTAACTAGCTATCAGCTCATGTAACGTAACGTAACGTGATCTCATGTAACTAGCTAGCAGCACGCACCATGTTCCCATGAGCTGTCATGAAACGAGTGAAATCGTTTTCAGATTTCCACTGAAAGCGGTTCTTTGGCCAAATGGAACGTGTGTACGACTACGCAGTTTCTTTCAGCGACCGACCGGCCACATTTGCTTTGCGCCTTTGTTGACTTTGACTATTTGAAGACCGGAGAATAGCAACGACTTCAGTCAGTCACAATGGAAGGTGATGTCATAGCCGGCTGGCCGCTGCATATACACGGCTTCTTCGCCGGCGTTGGTGAAGAGGCGCATACCGCTGCCAGGGCGCCACCCCCAACCCCCCCCCCCCCACCCTTTCTCTCTTGGTGTTCTTCTGTTTGCCTTCACTGTATTCACACCTTATGTTTTCGTTGACCGTGATGATGGCAGCAGCAGTAGGCGAAAGAGTTCCGCGTGTGTCGCCGACGGTCGACTCGAGAATGCGTTGAAAGAGGGCGCTTGTGCCTTGTACGAGTCGTTTCGAAAGGAAGGACGTCTACAACTTTTTCTCCGAAACGCAAAGTGGCCATTTCCCTTTCGTGGCGTGAGTTTTGCGCCCTCCTGGTCGGCGATCCGGTTTTCGAGTGCTGCTATTAGCGTCCGCTGATACCGTTGAACGGCAAACAATTGTAGAGGTCGTACCAGATAACTGCATTGTACACGAGTACTTACGCCACAAAAAGTGCTGCTTCTCCCACTCTCTCCTAGTGAGGGTGTCTACTGTCTAGCATGAATACCGTTAGCTACCGTAGCCAGCGTTTGTCCGGCATAGCTTGTTCAGTTCTACGTTTCTGTCCAATTATCCATCGGGTGACGCCCATTGAGTAATCTGCGTCCTCTATACGCTAGCGCTCCCTTAGGAACGGCGTGAGAACCGGAAGAGTGTGTGACGGCGACGGCGTTCTTCCGCTGGTGGAACACGCCTCCCACAGATGGGAGTCTGGCACTTTTCTCTCGCCGGCCAACTTTCTAATCAGATGCGGACGGGTCAGTCGGTTTCTATGGAAACGCATCATGGCCTGTCGATTCCATTAGAGTTATTGCCTGGGGTAGAGGCGCGCCTCGCCGTCGCCATCGCTCAAACGCACCGCTCTCAGCCGCTAATCGATTAGACACATCAACGTTCCCGAAGTATACGCCGCCGGATGCCTGTCGGTCGGCTCGAATAGAGGGGCGGCCGCAATCAAAACATCCAAGCTACACATTCTGCTGCGCTGCTGCTGTCGACGTTCGCTCCGTCTTCGTGCTCCGAGTCGTGTTGGCGTGGTTGCTGTTGCTGCTGCTGCTGCCGCCTCCGTGGGCACACGACGCCGCCATCGGCGAAATTGGGACTGCGTCGTTCCGCGTGGACTTCTATGTACTCTTCTGCCCCTCTATTCGCACGCTGCACCCTACTGCAACGTTGCACCCAATGTATTGTAACTGACTAAGCTTTTGACACCTCCGTGTGACAGGAGGGACCGCTGTCGGCCGAGTCAGCGGCTGTTCGAGTAAGAGAGAATCTGTAACAAAAGAATCCACCTCTAAGGGAAAACCGGTTGGGTGTGAAAGCGGCGACGACAATGGCTGCCGGCACGTCGTCGTGGTCGCCAAGCCGGCCGCTGCCTTTAGAGTACGCACACACAGGCGCGCGCCCTCTGACGCTCTGCTGACGGCCGATGCCGACAACTGATACAACCGGCGAAAAGACGGCGTTACTCAGGCAGGCAGGGAGAGAGAGTGAGAGAGAGCCGTAGCCAGTATTTTGCCGTCCGAGTGAGCGCGGATTAGCGGGGTCGCCGCCGCCGTAGCTACATACGTAGGCCGGCAGGCAGGCAGGCAGTTGGCCGCGTTAGACTGGTAGTGGCGTCAGTTTTCCCCCATGCGTCCGCGAGTGGTTTTATGGCGCCGAGTGGGCCCAACGACTCCGGAGGGCCTTCGCTTTCCGTCGTCGTCTCATTCCACACGGTTCCTTGAGCCTCCGCCGGTGCCGTCGCTTCGATTAATTGTTGCCTGGCGTTGCTTATCGCCGGCCGTTAATCACGGCCGCCCGCCTTTCTTCGAAGCGAATCATTTGCTGGCCCTCAAAATGGTTCGCTTCCTCTCCAGCGTCCGCTCCTGCCATCTTTGGAGCCATTGCCTGAGCGGCTTCTGCATTGATTCCCATTGTTCTTAGCAACCGGTGAAATATCCCTGTGAAATCCTGACGGGGCGGGTTCGGCGCACCTACGTGTACGTCACGATGAGTAAGTTCTATTATGGGCTACACGTGCCCGAGCATTAGTGACGTCTTCGTGCGTCGACGGCGGCATCCATTCGCGAAAATGCGCCGGCGATGCGATTCACATTGTAGTAGTTGTTTGCCTGCCCCGTTGTCAATCGCCTCTTGCTTCGCGCGGCCTCACCAAGACCTTTCTGTTGCGCCTCTTGAGAGACTCCACTTCGGTCGGTTGTCCAAGCTGCACTCTACAATCTGGAGTGGCGGCGCGAACGCGAACTGACCTACCATACGGCGCTGTTCGCTCGCTCGTCTCCGTAGCTTAGCAGCAACTTCCAACGGTGAGCGGAGCGGTTTTTCGCCGCCCCCTTTCGTCGGCAGGGGTTCTACGGCTTCCGTCGTCGTCTCAACCAACGGACGGTTGCGACCCTTCTTGAATTTCCCCCTTTCGGCGCCGTCTTCCTCGAAGACCGGCGGGCGATACTCCGGCGCGCCTGGCCCTCCCAGTCCCACAGGCCGTTTACCTGGGGGCCCGTAGATGAAGGATCGCGAACGCCCCTCCCCCCCCCCCGTTCTCTCTCTCTCTCCATCTTTTTGCTTTCGTCTCTTCCTCTTCCCTGTCTCTTGATAAAGAGTAGGTGGCTCCGGAGGAAGAGGTGGGGAGAGGAGAAAGCCAGGACGGGGGGAGGTGGGAAGGGACAGCGGCGAGGGGGGGGGGGGGGGGCAGAGAACGGAGAGGGCAAATGAGCGAGAAGCGAGCGCGCCTGCCGGGGGCCGGAGGAAGGAAGAACGGTCGAGCGAACCGTTTTGCACGGAGTTGTCGTCGGCGTGGTCGTAGTCGGTCTCGTCTCGCCTTCACTCTTCGTTCCGCTCCCCCTCCTTCCACTCACTCTCTCTCTCCCGCTCCCTCGTCGTCGGCGGGGCCGCCGCCGTCTTCTCGTTCTGAAAAGCGATTCTCCGCCGCTGGTCGAGCGAGGACGGCGGCATGGCCGGGCTTCACCATTAGCGGCGGACGGTCGGCCAGCCGCGCTCTGCTAGCGACGGAAACTCCTGCTGGAAGGCTTCTTCTTTGCCGGCGGCGGCGGCGGCGACTGGTGTTTCGAGTGCCTTCCCCCATAGGGACAACACAAGGCGAGTCTCGTCGGCGACAGCGCGCTGCTTTGGCCTTCTGAAGTAGAGAACACGAACTGGCGCGACGGAACATCAGCATAAATGTCGGCTGTGTACATGGGTCTTCTCTAGGCTAGCCTGCGCAAGATAATCCCTAATACATGCTTGTGTAGCGCTGAAGCGTAGCCAGAATAGTATTCCTCCCAGCACGTCATTAAAGCGTCTCTAAGCTGATGCAACAGGGCAGCGCCCCGATTGATTGATTGGTGTAATAACTGGAGCCTGCTGATGAGTTGATTTGATTTTGTCATGCTTCGTCTAGGGGCCACTTCTGCGGCTGTTGTCTCAGCTGATCCAGACAATAGTACCCGTTGAGTAGGTCTGCGACATACACGGTCATAGCTGCACCTTCCTGCCTCTGCTATTGTTCCGCGCTGCGTTACTTCTATGATCATCAATATACAATTGAGGGCTTCGAGCGATCTGGGCTCCTTTAGGAATCAACTTCTGGTGCCCCTGATATATATTTAGCCAAAGATCGTTGTCGACAAGGGTTGGGTGGGCGTGGGATGAGTGCAACCTTACGTAAGATCAGAAAGTGCCGAGGGGGCGGTGTCAAGTGCGGGCGAGCACAAACGACTGGCGTGAAAAGTTGTCTTCCCGCGCTTCCTCGTCGCCGTCCAGCCGCGAGGCCAGAAGCAGGCAGCGCGCCGGCGACGTCTCGGCGAATGAGGGATGGCGCCGCTTTAGCGCGGCCCTTTCGCTCCAGGGCTCCCTTGAGCCGGCCCGACGCAAACGAGTGGCGTGGGGGCCGGGGCAAAATTTGGTTCTCCTCCCGCGGTCTCTCTCTCATTCGTTTCCCCCCTTCTCCCTCTCCCCTCTTCTGCCGCTCTGCAGCCGTCGCAGCTGGCTCCCTCCCCCCTCTCACTCTCACTCACTTTCTCTCGCCGCCGTCGTCCCATTGACTCGCGTCGGCCGACGACGACGACGACGGCGGCGGCTGGTCGGCAGGCGGGCTCCGCGACGGTCGGCGACGGCGGCGGGCTTCAATTTGGCCGAAACGCAACTCTAGCGGGAGAACTTGGAGGGAGGCGTCTCGGTCCCCCGCCCGACGCCGTATATTGTCGCTTCTCGAGCGCGCGAGTCGCCGCGCGCGCGAGATAATCGAATTTTTCACTCCACGAACTTGTTAGAGTTTAAAGCGGCAGCAACATCTGGTGAGGGCGCCGCGGCGCTCGACCCGAAACTCCATTTTCCGCGGCGGCGTCCCCAATCCACTTCGTTCAAGCACCCCTGTACGCGCACGGCCCCACTGCAGTCTTCTTTTGGCGACCGAACAACGACCGGGCTAATCGACACTACGTAGCACTAGTCTTCAACATCGTAAGTCGGCCGGGCGTACTTCGCTGCGCTTCCCCTGCCTTGTTCCTATATCCATCATCCGTCGGCGTCTCAGAGAGCGCATCGGCCGGACCAGTTGCGTCGCTTCTGCAGATTGATGCGACCGACTGCGCCGTCGTCTAAACTCCGCAGAAGCGGCATTAGTTCGAGGGAAATCGGAGCCACCGTCCGGTCGGCCGGTTCCGACTTTTTGGGAGGCTCTAGCCTCCCCCTCCGCGATGGACGCCAAAGCCGCTCTCCAACTATGTCGCTAGGTACATTTCTTCTCGCTAGGGACGTCTCGCTCTCTCTCCCGACATTACTCTCTGCCTGCCGTTCCGTTGGCTCTTCTCGCTCGACAGTTGTCGTCGTGACAGATACTGGGAAAGGAGACGCCTTCTCTTCTCTGAGAACTCCATTGGGTGGGCAAAGAAAAGCTTCCCCCGAACTGAGACCGCTGGAAAGAGTTGCGTGTGTTGTGGTTTCGCTCTGCCGTCTCGCCGAAACCTTTGACGAAAGTAGAGCGCGTCAATCACATGGCAACGGGGAGCGCGAGTACATGTTTTCGACCTGTTGTTCAGAGCGTGTGCTGGCGAATGCCTTCGGAGCGACGGAGAAGCACACAACGGCTGTCTTCTAGCCGGCGCAGCTAATAGGCTGCCTGAGCGCCCTCTGACAAGAAGAACAAGCTTGTAACAACTGTCTGGCAAGCAGAGACGGTTGGCGATGGGCAGCGGCGCGAAGCTACTCCTGGCGGAGAGACTGCGCAACAGGCGGCGATGGAGGACGCTGCTGACCGTTCTCCTGACGGGTCTGATTGGGGTGCTATTCTTGGTGGCCCTGCTCGACTCGGCAAGCGACAGCTCGGCGTCGGCGGCCGACCGCGACTGGGAATACGGAGCGGACTGGCGCTGGAAGAGGCGCGCCATCAGGCAGGCGCCGCCCACCCGGAACAAGACGACGACGCCGGCCGTCCCTATAGACCCTTGCGCCAGGACTGCGACCTCTTCCTCGGACGAGGAGGAGGGAAGCCTGTTCCCGGACGATCCCCTGCCCCGTCTCTGGAAGGGCGCCATCATTCTCCACTTCTGCGGCCTTCTCTACATGTTCGTGGCGCTGGCCATCGTCTGCGACGAGTTCTTCGTGCCCGCCCTGGGCGTCATCACCGAGAAGCTGCAGATCTCCGACGACGTCGCCGGCGCCACCTTCATGGCGGCCGGAGGCTCCGCCCCGGAGTTCTTCACCAGCGTCATCGGCGTCTTCGTGGCCAAGGACAACGTCGGCATCGGCACCATCGTCGGTCAGTCCCCCTTCCCTACCTGACGTGCACCGCAGTTCATGGTTTTGTAATTGTCCGGCGGCACCACTAAATAGGTACAGATTTCATCGTTGGAAAAAGCGACAGGTTCGGCCACCTATGTACATTGATACCCCACTGCATACTCTGTCTGATTGCATT